>PVHX01001470.1:0-63009 GCA_004024805.1 Geosciurus inauris | reverse complement strand
GATGCAACATATAGGTGACCCTGTTACTTCAGTATGAAAAAACAGATCTACAGTGAGCAAAGACAAAACTACCCTCCTATAGATCATAAAAGAAGAAAAATGGATCATCATTGGAGCCTCTGGAACCTTGGATCCTGAAAGTGATCAGCATCTGTGTCTGAGTTGATGTGATCTGTAAGTCCTTCTTGGGTTTCCTCAGGTCCATAACTTTTTAAGTAATTCTCTTGAGTCTGATTATTTATCCTTGAATCATAAAATATTTAAAACATTGGCTTGATATTTATAAGGACTTCTCTTTTTTTTTACTTATAAAGGCTGTATATCTCTTATCTGAAATGTTTGGGTCCAGAAATGTTTCAGATTTAAGATTTTAGAATGTTTGTATATATACATAATGTTATTTAGGGATGAGATCCAAGACCAAACATAAAATTCATTTATGTTTCATTTGCATGCTATACCCAAACATGAATATCCTTATATAATATTTTTACTACAGCTGCCTTTTGACTGTGAGCTATCATATGAGCTCAGTTGGGAAATTCCCACTTGTGATTTCATGTCAGTGCTCAAGAAGTTTTGGCTTTTGGAGCATTTGGGATTTCAGATTTTTGGACAACAGATGCTCAACTTCATCCTGTTTCTCATTTCTTGTTTTATTTTTCTTCCAATAAGTTGATTTTGCAGTGTTTTCTGTGCTGTTTCACTGCCTGGGTTTGTATGCATGTGTCAACTTTTAAAGGAACTTTTCAACACCCATCCTTGTAATACTATCCTAATCCTGTACTGCAGAAGTGACCTAGCTAAATTTCTACCCTGTTCTAATCTTGCTTATCTTTGAGGACAGATGTCTGAAGTCCAGAAGTTCCTCTTCAGGTGAGCCAGCCACAACATTTGAATCTAATATAGCATCTGGAGACACAGCCTTTAATCTTTAACTTCTTTATAATCCCATCTGCAGGCTAAATAGCACTTCACCGTACCATAGCAGTCTGTAATTGTCATGAGAAAGACCTACATGAAAGAACCATGCAAGGAACAAAAAAAAAGGTGGCAGCCACATTCATAGAAAATCACTCATTCTTTGAAAAGCCATGAATCTACTTCCCCTTATTATCTTATCCCTTCTCATTTCTTTTACTCTCTGTAAGTAACCTTCTGACCCCCAAGGGTCAAGAGGCTGATCTTTGAATCTTTCTTCCTTCTTCTTCTATACTTGGCCAAGAATAAAGCTTCCTTCACTGCTCAATCAGTGCTTAGTCTTGTTGGTTTTACAATTTCAAGAGAGAAAAAAAGACCCAGTTGGGGGTAAATTTTTTCTAACAGTCTCTCCAATAGGACTATTTCCCAGTTCACCAAGATAGTTACTTGATTTCATTCAGATTTGTCTGTAGTTGAATTTCTTTTCTTTATTTTCATCTTCATCCTTCCCTTCTCCTCTACTTCTTCCAACCCCTGCCCCTCATGCACTTCTAAGATTAAAACCTTTCACTTTCTTTGAGCATGTTTTACAAGTGTGTCAATTATATTCCTTTTTAAAAGACTGTCTCTTGAACAGACTTATGGTCCTCATGATTCTTAAATAGAATTATTGCTTCTTACATTTTTATCTTTAGCAATTTTCTTCTCCTTTATTCTATTTGGATATTTGTTCTTTTCTAACTACTTGTATGAGTGGTTTGATTCATTTAATATATTTTTAATAATTAAAATGTTTGAACTGACTCTTTAAATCTCAGTTCAACTTTGATCATGGGCTATATTTTTGGACATTCAGTGTTATTAAAATTACACCCTTGGGTCTAGGTGTGTTGCTCAGTGGTAGAGTACTTTTTCTAGCATGCATGAAACCATGGTTTTGGTCCCCAGAACTACACAAAAATTATATCACATTTTACCCTCATAGATTTAATGGATTCATGAAATTAAATCACAAATTTTACAACTCTAAAAGTGAGCTCCTGTGGAAGTGGGATATCAGAACACCAGCCAGAGAACTGCTTGGGGTCCAGTTGCTGCCTGGAATGAAACTCACAGTTGAGTTCTTAACCTAAATCTCATTATGGTGAAGTTGCGAGTATGATGGCAGACACTACCTCTGCTGCAACTCATATCACATCTCACTTCTAACAGGAGGTTGTTTAATACTGTAGCAGGGCCTCCAGATTAGGACCACACCAGGGCATTATGCTTAGAGGGTTTAAAGCCTTGGAACTGATGCTCAAGCTTGAAACCACTACAGGATAAATTGTGGAACTGATCACCTTTGAAGCCCAAATGCCCACATGCTGAAGTGATATTATCTTCTTCCCAGGGAAATTCCTCTTGAAAAGGCTCAGTTTCCCACCAAGAAGAAAGGTAACAGGAGGGTAGATCAGGTGGGTGGTGTGATCAGGTAAAATAGAGCTCAGTGTAGTCTTTAAATTAAGAAAGCACACTTGAGCTGGGTGCAGTGGCACGAGCCTGTAATCCCAGCACTTAGGGAGGCTGAGACAGGAGAATTGCGAGTTCAAAGCCAGCCTCAGCAACGGCGAGGCACTAAGCAACTCAGTGAGACCCTGTCTCTACATAAAACACAAAATAGGGCTAGAGATGTGGCTCAGTGGTCGAGTACCCCTGAGTTCAATCTCCAGTACCAAAAAAAAAAGAAAGAAAGAAGGCACACTTGTACATGTGTCATGAGACTGGTCAGTAGATTGATAGCTATGTAATAAGAGCAATAAACCAAAAGAGTAATATGACAAGAGAGAGGACCAAGGACACTGTGGTAAAGAGGAGGAAATCAGCATTTGTATGGAATCCACGTTTGCTTTAACTCAAAGGGGTGAGAATTGGGTCTGGGACTTTGATGATGTCCTGGGGATGTTAGGCTTTCTGGGCATCTCCAGGATGGGGCCTATTGGCCATGACAATAAGTCCTCTCAGGTACAGAGTGTAGAATCAGAAGTGTGAAGCTGACAGTAACAGTTCCTGAAGGAAACTCAGGAAGGGTTATTCACTGAGTCAATATTCTGCAAATAGAAGTTCAGTGGATACAGAAAGTATACAGAGAAGTTTTAACTTAAAATATTCTGGAGCAGACAGCTTTTCTGGTGTGTTACTTCAAACTCTGTAATGTGGAACAGATTACACAGCTGTGGAATAGGCTGTTCTTGGCAGACTTGGGAATAGGAGGAGAAGCCTGTCCTGGCATTGGTTTCCATAGTGAACAGAGAAAGGGGGGTTACTACAGAGCCTCCTGTGGACAGTGCGCATACTCACAGTGCAGGGGCCCAGGGCCCCTGGATGAAATGTGAATCCTTCTGGCTCTTTCCTGTCCACATAAGCAGCAACCTTCACCTTGGAGCCCCCAAATGGGCCCCAGATGTTTTTCAGGCCAAGAAACTGAAACAGAGAACTCACTTTAATATGTTCAGCAAATATTATTGCTCAATGTCTGTCATGTGTTTGAAAGATTTGCATTTTAGAAAAATAGCTCAGTCTGAGGGAGAAACCAATGGCATTGGCACAGTTTGGTAGTGAGGCCCCTTTCTGCCTGAAAAGAAAACTTGTCAAGAACAGACAGCACTGCTTTCCACAGTGGGAGGCAGCTTTGGAGGGGCTGTACCCTGTCTCCTCATGCCCTTCAGCCTCTCTAGGGGGACATTGCTCATGCTTGTCCAGCTGAGGCCCATCACTGTAATGGGAGGTTTTATAGTACTGCTCAGCCCCACTAAGCTTCCTGCCAGCACTCAGAGAGTGAGAGGGCCCAGGATATCTTCTAAATGGTCACCTAGACACAGAGTTAAGACTGGAATTTGTGAACAATCAGAGGGATAAAGACCAATTAGGAGTCCTTTCAAAGGAGTCTATGTAAGAAACATGGCTTGCATTTCATCCTCATTTTCAACTATCGATTAAATACCATACTTTGGGCATTGTGCCTCAGGATAAATGACAAGGGACCTAGTTTTTTTAAGGGAAAGGGAAGTGGCATAGAAAAAAAAACACATAGAAACAAATCAAATAATCAGACCTTGCAATACATATTGGAAAGGAAATATGATTTTGTCATAATATGGAACAGAGGGAACACATGTTCAAGAGGAATGCCAAAGAAGATGAAAGTGAAAAAGAAAGATGAGGGGAGAGTGTGAATAGTAGTGACAATCAGGATTCTGTCTCAGAGGTGGCCATGACTGAGCAGGGTGGTATAGTTAGATTATGCACATGCCAGTTTTTTGAAACTATATGGAGATAAGAGATAAAAGTTCATGGGAAAATGGAGTAGATACCTAAGCAGAAATGAAGATAGATAGGTCTCAGGAAAGAGAACTGGGCTGAAAAGAAGTTCGAGAGGTAAAATAGGTAAATGACATCACTGTGAGAGTGTTCAGGGCAGGGTTCTTCAAAGGAACCAGTCATGACATGAGGATGGGATGAAATTGTAATTGTGTGAGGGTGTAATGCACACCCAGAGCTTGCCTTCTTTCTTTCTCACACACAGAAATTCCCTCCAGACATGGGATATTCAGAAGAAAAGGAAAAAAGTGAAATAAAAAGATACCTTTCTCACATATCGCCAAAAACCCTTTTATGAACAACCAGGGCCCCAGCTGAGGACAACCGAAAATAACAAGCAAGATAGGGGTGAGGAAAAATGGGCATGCCAACAGGACCAGGTAATCTAAGCCTCTTTCCAAACTATCATATGACTTCCTTACTGGATCTATTTTTGGGACATATTAAAATAGATTGCCTCATCTTAAACAATCTTCCCTAAGGTAAATTCTATTCAAGCAGACTTTGGATTCAAGTTTGTGGTGTGTCATGGTTTTACACATTTCTGGACTTAATTTGTTAATATTTTGTTCAGAATTCTCATATACATCCTCATCATAGATGTTGGTCTGTAACTGGCTCCTTTTGTAATGACTTTTGTAGTATTTCCTATTATGCTTTTAATGGTTAATTCATCTATGATACACAGTTTTGACTTCTTCACTTTTGTGGAGCATACACACACACACACACACACACACACACACATGCTACTTCTATTCCTCCAGACACCTCATAGATTCCTAGGACAGTTGATAATCTTCTTCTCAAATCTTCTCATGTCTTTTGACTGTGTCTCTTTCTCCAATCATCTTCTGAAAGTTGATGTTTCCTGTACTTTCATCTTAAGTCTTTTTCTCTCCCCACTATATATTCTCTCTGGATAATGTTATCTCCTACAGCTCTAAGTTTACATTTCTAAACCAATGAGTTCCAAATGTATTAGTCCCTTTTATAGTCTTAACTGGATGTCAAACTACCTAAGGGACATCTTCACATTATATCATTTAAAGTTTTAAGTTTGACATTTTACTCTACTTCCTAATATTCCCTTCAAATCTTGTTTCCTGTATATTTGCTCTCTTGGTACATGGCATAAATGTCCACCTAATTTCCCAATGAAGAAATGAGAATGACATTGATTCTCCTTTACCCTTCATATCCAGTTAGCCACATAATAATCAGCTCCTACATACCATGTATGGCTACTCATCCCTCAACATGACACTTCTTTTTTAATTAATTAATTTATTCATTTTACAGTAGAATGCATTTTGGCATATTATACACAAATGGAGCACAACTTCTCATTCCTCTGGCTGTAAATGGTCCAGAGTCATTCCAGTAGTGTAATCATACATGTATAGAGGGTAATAATGTCTGTCTCCTTCTATTGACCTTCCCATCCCCACAACCCCACTCCTCCGCTCTCTCCCCTCTACACAAACCAAAGCTCCTTCATTCTTCCCTATGCCCCTGAACCACTATGGATAAGCATCTGCTTATCAGATAAAATATTCAGCTTTTGTTTTTTTGGATTGGATTATTTTACTTAGCATCAACACAACACTTCTAAATCCACTGCCCTTTTCACCTGGATTACCATAGTGAGCTACCTATGCATCTTCTCACATACTTGTTTATTCACTTGAAGTTTATTCTCCACAATGAAACTAATACATTTTCTGAAACCCAAACCTCCTCCTCATACTAATTTACTAAGACTTCCAAAACAAAATCATCACAGACTGAGGGCCTTCAAACAACATAAATTTATCCTCTCATAGATAATGTCCATCAGATTTCTGAAGTTCAAATGCTGGTGCAGTCATTATCCTATCAAAATATTTGAGGACATATGCATCTTCATCTTTTTTATATCTCCAAATGTTGGTGGCTATTGACGTTTCTTATTTTGTGGCAGAATGACTCTCAACTCTACCTCTGTTTTCAGATGGCCATTTCCCAATTCTTCTCAGTTTCTTTGATCTCCTTTTTCCTACAATGACACCAGTCATTAAATTTAGGGCCACCATAAATACAAGATATTCTCATCTTGAGGGCCTTACCTTAATCACATCTGTATAGATACGGGTACAGGGATTAGGGCCCAAATATCTCTTAAGGCAGGGGTATTTTTAGCCTACCACAAGCCCAATGTGTTAAGCAAACTGTGAACCTAGATATTTTATTAGATTGAGAAGTAGAGAATAACCTTTATGCTTTAAAAAAAGTCCAAGGGAGAATGAATTCTAACAAAAATGTTTTTCTCCTTTCACAAGGTCATTTCTTTAGAGGGATGAGTCAAGGCTATTTCAACATGTTGTAGCATATGCTGGAGTTTATAAGAAGCTGTACAATATTTCACATTTAAAGGCAATGAAGCTGGCAAGGGCTGCTAGCTAAAGTCCAACTCCAGCTTTCTCCTAACACTTAGGCAGCTGGCACAGCAGAGTCACGGTGTCCCACAGTAGTCATTCTCAAGAAGGACGTTCATTCTCTCAATATCATTAGGTCCAGGTAGTTATTCTTCCTTCAGGTCCAATAAGGATATATTATTACTTTCTAATAAAGATTACTTTCTAATAAAGGAGATATATATATATATATATATATATATATATAGTGTGTGTGTGTGTGTGTGTGTGTGTGAAGCCTGTGAGGGACTGCAAGGCTTCCATGACATCTCTCTGTGAATCAGGACATGTTGTACCCACACTGAATTCATCTATTCACAAATGAGGAAGTTCCAGTTATCTATAGTTTGGGGGCTACATAATGTAGGCATGATTACTTTGATCACTGGCCAACTCAAATGAAGGTTTTGCAGTTGAAAATCCAAATACTCCAATTCTGTGCTAGACCTTCCTTACCAGACTGCCCCCATTCTTAAGTTATCTACTAGGTACCATAAGTCATCACATTAGTGTAATGAAGATACTCCTATAAATCAAGCAATTACAAGGGTTTCTGTAGTTACAACAAGGAGCAAATGCTAGACAGATTCCTAATTATAGTACCACCTCTGATCAAATAACTTAATTAATCTTTGCCCCCTTACTGGCACTCTGTATTTGTACATTCAATGTCTATCACAGCCTTCTTTGGACTGAAATCTCTACCTTTCAGGAAAAGTTGAGAATACCCTACTGTTCATAGAGGACAGGAGTCTAGAACCACAGGTATCCCATGAGGACATTGGAACTCTGCTCATTCAATGAGAATAAGAGAGTAAATAGACATACGTGCCATTTAATATGTACCATTGAAAGCCTTTACTTTCCCATATCTTATTTATCCATCACAGTCTTTCCACACAGGCAAAACCTCATAGCTTATTTTTAATATTTTTGTTGAAGTATAATTGATATATGAAACACTGCACACATTTGAAGTGCATAGGCTGGCAATTTTTGACATATGTATCTGTGAATCCACCATCACAATCAAGATAATTAATAGGTACATCACTTCCTAAGGTTTCCTCATACCCTTTTCTTATTGCTCCCCACCTACCCACTTCTGCCTACTCATTTAACTAATGATCTACATTCTGAAACAATGGGGTAATCTGCATTTTCTAGAATTGTGTATAAATGGAATCATGCAGTGTTTAACCTTTTAAAATTTGCCTTCTTACTCACAGCATAGTTATTTTGAGATTCTTCCATGTTATGATATACACTGAGAATTTATACTCATTTTATTATTTAGCAGCATTACATTGTTTGAATGTCACCATTTCTTTTTTGTTAGTTTGTTTTACCTTTTCTCTACTCATAACATTTTGATTTGTTTTCAGTTTAAAGCCATCACAAATGAAATTGCTATGAATACTCATGTAAAACACTTTGTATGGATGTAAGTTTTCTTATTGATTCCTAGAAACTGAATAATTGGACCACATAGTAGCTAAATGTTTAACTTTTAAAGAAGCTGATGAACTCTTCAAAGTTGTAATATTTCATACTAACTGTAGATGAAGGATCCAGTTCCTCTACATCCTTGAAAACACTGAGTACAGTCACTCTATTTAAGTTTCAGCTATTCTAATATGAGTGTATTGGTATCTTATAGTTAAATTTTATTTACAAAAAATAAAAAAAAATAGATTTACCTAATGGTTAATAATATTGAGTATATTTTGTGTTCTTCATCACTTATATACTCTCCTTGGTGAATTATGCCTTGCAAATATTTTATTCCAGTTGTTGCTTTTTAATTTTCTCAACATTGTTTTTGTTTGTTTGTTTGTTTTTGTTGTTGTATTGGCTGGAGTTTGAACCCAGGGATGCTTTCCTACTAAGCTACATTCCCAGTAACTTTGATTACTTATTTTGAGACAGGGTCTTGCTAAATTGATGAAGCTGGTCCCAAACTTGCATTTCTCCTGCCTTAGTCTCCAGAGTTGCTGAGATTACAGCCTTGCTCCATTGCACCCAGCTTAAACAGTGTCCTTTAAGAACAGCATGTTTTTATTTTATTTTATTTTATTTTGTTTCATTTTTGTTACCAGTGTTAGAACTCAGGGGCACTTAACCACTGAACCACATCCCCAACCTATATATATGTATTTTTTTAGAGATAGGGTCTCTTTCAGTTGCTTAGGGCCTTGCTAAATTGATGAGGCTGACTTTGAACTCATAATCCTCCTGCCTCATCTTCCTGATCCACTAGGATTATAGGTGCACACCACCATGCTCCGCATATTTTTATTTTTATAAAATGTTGAACAATTGCCCTTTAATGCATTGTATATCCTGATCTTATCACTAAAACTATTTTTCTAATATAAGGTATCAACAATTTGTTACTCTTTTCCTTCAGAAATTTTATAGTTTCAGTGTCAATATTTGTGTACATTTATAGTATAAATGATAAATTTTATAATTGTCTTTCTTAATTTCTCCCAGCAAAGTTTTACAATTCTCAGTATATGTCTTTTACAGCATTTTCCAGATTTATCCCTATTTATTTCCATTTTCATTTTATTTTAAATGATTTTATTTCAATTTCTAATTAGACTTTGTTAGTATATATATATATGTACACATAAAGGATGTACAAATTATATGGTTGTGTATTTTATGCTGGTAATCACATGTAATATTCCATACCATATATATTATATACTAGTAGGAATGCATTTAATGCATCTAACCTACAAAATATCACAGATTTTCAACATGGTAGCATATCAGTTGTTTATCTTTATTAATCTGTGAGCTGTGCAGTTAAATGTGAGCTATGGATTTCTGCCACAGTTCAGTATTGTAAGTATCACAATACATAGCAGTTTCCACAGAATGCATATCACTGTCACTCCATGTTAAAATAGGAAAATGATGAATAAAACAATCATAAGTTGTAGACAGACTGTGTATATATATATATTAGGTATAATATTTAATAGTTTGTGTGTGTTTCTGTATCCGTGTGTATTTTGATGTTTTTGTGTCCCTGTGTCATCATGTCTCTGTGTTTGTGTCTGTGTGTGTCTATGGCTGTCTTTGTTTCTGTGTCTTGTGTGTGGGTCCATGTTCATGTGTCTGTGTCATTGTGTCCATATCTGTGTGTGTGTGTTGTGGGTCTGTGTGTGCATCTGTATCAGTGCATGTTTCTGTGTATGTCTCCGTGTGTTATTGTCTCTGTGTTCATTGTGTATATGTCTATGTGTCTGTATGTGTTTCTGTGTGTCTCTGTGTATTTAAGTGTCTGTGTCTGTGCATCCACATCTTTATGTCTGTTTCTGGCTATGTGTGTCTGAGTCCATGTGTGTGTGTGTGTACATGTGTGTATGTCTTTTAACATTGTGTCTGTGTGTGTTTTTGTGCCTTTTTGTATTGTTCTGTGTGTCCATATGTATATATATATTTTTATGTATGTCTATGTGTCTGTGGGTCTGTGTCTATGTGTCTATGCTTCTATGTCTTTGTGTGTCTGTCTCTATCTATGCTTGTCTCTGTGTTTCTGTATTTCTGTGTCAGTGTATCTTTTTATTCATGTCTAATCTGTGTCTGTGTCTATGTGTCTGCGTCTGTGTGTCTATTTGTGTGACTGTTTCATCTGTGTGTGTCAATGAGTCTATTTCTGTGTGTCTGTTTTTATGTATCTCGGTATCTGTTTCTGTGTGTGTCATGTCTGTACTGCTATCTCTGTGTGTCTGTATGTGTCTGAATTGGTCTATGTTTGTGTTGGTGGGTGTGGGTAGGGAAGCTGGTCAGTGTCTCTGTATGTGTCCATGGCTATGCATGTGTGTTAAATTTGTGTGAGTCTATACCTGTGTCTTCAGGTCTTGTGTGTCTGGATATTGATTTCTATGTGTCCATGCATATCATTGTCCCTTGGTGTGGCTGTGTCTGTGTATCTGTAACTGTATATCTGTGTCAGTGTGTATGTCCATTTCTATATCTGTGTGCCCGTCTCTGTGTGGGGGTGTCTATGTCTATATGTCCATACATTTATATGTGTGTGCACTGTGTGTCTTTTTCTCTGTTTCTATCTGTATGTTTGTGTGCCAAGTGTCTGTTACTGTGTGTCTGTATGTGTGCATCTTTTTCTATGTGTCTGTGTGCTTGTGATCTTGGATCTGTGTCTGTGTTTGTTATGTGTGTTTTCAACTCTGTCTCTGTGTCCATGTGTATGTTTCTGTGTGTTCATCTCTGTTTTATGTTTGTGTGTGTCTGTATATTTGTTGCTATGAGTCTCAATTTCATTTTGTTATTGTCTATGTCTCTGTTTGTATCTCTTTTTATGTGACTGTGTGTCTTTGTGTCTGTTTCAGTGTATCTGTTTTGGTGTGTTCTTATGTGTTTATGTGTTCTTGTGTGTCTATGTCTGTGTATTGACTTTTCTGTGTCTTTGTGGCTATTTCTGGGTTTGTGTCAGTGTGTCTGTGTGTGTTTGTGTTGGTTTATCTGTGTGTTGTGTGCCTGCACCTTTTCTGTTTATCTGTGTCTTCTTATGTGTGTCTGTGTTTGTGGTGTTGTCTGTGTGTGTCTTTGCCTGTATCTGTGTGTGTGCTGTGTTCCTCTTACTGCATTTATGCATGTGTGTCTTATTCTGTGTGTATATGTTTCTGTGCCTGTATCAATGTCTGTGTATCACTGTGTCTTTGTTTATTTCTGTGTCAGTGTGTTCAAGTCTCTGTGTAGGTGCCTATGCCTATATGTCTGATTCTCTGTGACTGTGTCTGAATCTGTGTGTAGTGTCTGGTTTCTATCACTGTGCATCTATGTTGTAGGTATGTGTAACTTTCTGTGTGACTTTATCTTTATGTGTCTGTGCATGTGCTCAGGGTCTATATTTGTATTTGTATCTTTTCTGTGTGTTTATATGTGTCCATGTGTCTGTTTTTGTACACTATTTTCTTTTTCTAATTCTGTTTATTCATGTCTGTATTTCTGTGATTGTGTGTCTCTGTGTTTCTTTTTTGTGTGTTTCTGTTGTGCCTGTGAAACTGTGTTTGTATGCATCTCCATGTGTCTCTGTCTTTGTCTATCTGTGTGTTTGTATCAATGTCTTCTGTGTTTGTGTGTCTCTCTGTGTCTCTTTCTGTATATCTGTGTTTCTGTGTCTGTGCCTATATATCTGTTTTTGTGTATTTGTGTCTCTGTGTATCTATGAATCTATTTTGTGACTGTGTGTGTGTGTCTATATTTCTGTGTCTGTGTGTCTATGTCTGTTTGTTTGGGTGTCTTTTTATCTGTCCACTGTGTCTATGTTTTTGTCTCTTTGTACATCTGTGCTCTCTATTTCTGTTGTCTATGTCTGTGTCAATGTGTCTTTTTCTGTGAGGTTTTGTTTTTGTTTGTGTGTGGGTTGATTCTGTGTGTATCTTTCTCTGTCTCTGTGTGTATTTGTGTGTTGTGTCTGTGTGTATTTGTCCATGTGTGTGTTTTTAATCACTCAGATACTTTATGCTGATTATTTTTTTCTGATGGTGAAAAAACAAATCACCTTTTCATGCTTATTAGATTTTGTTTTTTGTTTTTTCCTCACTTTATTGACTTGGCTAGAACCTCAGTGGTGACATTAGTTCTTTTTACATTTTTCTGTTATTATGAAAAAATGATGCAATTTTTTGGTATTTGGTGTTGTCATTTTTTGCTCCATTAAGACAATAGATTTCTTTTTTAAAATAAAATTTTTTAAACATTTATTTTATTTATTTGTGTATTTTGTATGTGGTGCTAGGATCGAACCTGGTGCCTCATGTGTACAAGGCAAGCACTCTACTACTGAGCCACAACCCTAGCTTTCTTTTTTTTTAACTTCTTGTTATTGTCAATTAACTTACTCAATTTCCAAATGTTAAACAAACCTAACAGAGATCTTTATTGATTTCTAACATTCCTTTAGAATTATTTAACTCAAAATTTCCCTTCCTTAATAGATACTGCTAATGTTCAGGTTACATAGTTACTGAGATGTTTGGTTGGTTGTATCATTCCAAGAATTTGTCAATTCCTTATTTGTGAAATTTACTAATACAAAGTTACTAATTATATTTCACTACTGTCAGGTTAATAATTTTTGAAGCTGTAGGTGTTGTTTCTTTCTTCATCCTTGATATTGGTCACGTGAGTCTTTTATCTTTTGATCCTGAGCAATTCAGGCACTCAATTATCAATTTTCTTGATTTTTTCAATGAACCAATCTTTTTGTTCTTTCATTCATGTTCTGAATTGTTTTTCTGGTTTTGGGTTGCTGATATTTATTATGTCCTTTCTACTTCCTTTGGGTGCAATTTGTACCCTTTTCCTGCCCCTGTTCTCTTAATGTGGAAGATGAAGTCATTGATTTGAGACTTTTCTTATTTATAATAACAGGAATTTAATTCTGTCATATCCCTCCTGAACTTCTTTAACATCAACAAGTTTTGATATTTTTTCTTTTGAATTTTTTTGTTTTTACCCATAGGTTATTTAGTATTACATAGTTTTAAATACTTTAGAATATTCCAGAGCTCAGTCAGTTAACAATTCTTAATTGAACTCTTGTGGTCAAAGAATGAACATATTTGGTGTTTCTTGAATCATTCTAAATACATTGAGACATTTTTTGTGGCTCAGAATGTTTACCTTTACAAATTCTAGATGACCATTTGCAAAGAATGTGTACTTTGGCATTATTTGTTGTTATATAAATGTCAGTTAGGTCAATTTGATTTATAATTTTGTTCATCTCTTCTATGTCCCTGCTAATTATCAGTCTACTTGTTTCATCAATTATTTATTGAAACAGGGATATTGAAATTGCCAAACATCATTATAGTTTTATTTATTTCCTCCAGCATATAATTTTAGTTCATTTATTTAGAAACTCTATTAAAAGATGTATAAATGTCTCATACTGTTATGTCTTCTTAAATAATATATTCATATCTGTAATTATATTTATAAAATTCTCTTCTGGAAACTTTCTTTGCTCTGAAATTGACTTTGGCCAATATTGAAATAGTCACTACTATTTTCTTAACATGGAATATATGTTTTCCACCCCTTTACTTTTAACTTATCTGTCTTTTTACTGAATGTTTTTACAGGCAACATATGGTCCAATCTTGCCTTTATATCAAATATGTTGATTTTTACATTTTTATTGTGAGAAAATTGTAGAGTGGTAAAGGGTACAATTTATGTATGTACCTTTCATCCTGTTTCCCTAGATTTAGCATCCAATGTAGTCATTACATATTTATCAAAACTACAAAAATTAACCCTGATCCAATGCTACTAATGAAACTAAAGAATTTCTTTGCATTTCACCAACTTTGTTTTGTTTTGCTACTATACTTTTCCTATTTCATTATCAAATCATCGCATGAGTCATCATATCCCCTCAGTCAACTCCAATCTGTGGTTGGATTCTAGTCTGTGCTTGTCCTTTGTCCTTCACACTTTTGAAAGGGAATACCAAGGCATTTTGAAGATCCAAACACTTAGGTTTTTCTGCTGTTTACTCATGACTATACTTGGGTTGTGGAATTTTGGAAAAACAACACAAAAATGAGGTTTTTTTCTCGACATGTCCTATTAATATGTACAACTTATTTATTGCTAATATCTACTGGGACTACTTGTGGTTATGTTATCTAGGTCCTTTACTGTAAAGTTAATACTCTTCCATTTCCCTTTGTTAGAAAGAAATCACTAATGATGAAGGAATTAAGTTCCCTTTACTAGAGGGACTGATATTAAAAACTTTTTGTTAAAATAAGCCCAGTAATTGATACATATTTTGAGGAAGACTATTTGAGATCACACAAAAAGTCTGTCATCCTGCTTCTCCTTAAAACTTTACTAGTAATTTGACCATTTATCAAGAATCTTCAATTCAGTTATTTTTTTGTTATTCTAACAGTAGTTTTCTGTTGCCTTCAATTTTTCTACATTTATCAATTGAAATTCCTTCTTTTGGATTAAAATTTGTCCTTTCCTACATATTTGTTCAATAATGCAGCTATAATAAATTTGAATTCATACTTATATTGTATTTTAGGTGATTTTAACTAATACTAATGTTATATATTTTCCTTGGCAGCTCTTTTAAGTTGGTTTCTCTCTTTCTTTATGTGTGTGTGTGTGTGTAGGTATGTATGAATTTATTTTTAAATCTGTACACTGTTCTTTTAAATATTATCATGTTCCAATTTTCCTTCTTTATATTTGTTGTTGTTGTTTTGGCAGTGAGAATCAAGCTCAGACCCTGCTTCATGCTAAGCCCACACTCTACCATCAACCACTGAGCCACACCCTCAATCCCTATTGTTTTTCTTTCCTTTCTGCCTGTGAAATTTCTTTTATCACATTAAAAAAAAAAGAAAAAAAAAAACACCTAGAGACACATTCTCTTCATTTTTCTTCTCAGGATGCATTTTTATACCTGTATTTCCAAAAGATATTTGACTGTCATTCCCCTTCCTTCTGGCCCTCATAGCTTCAGATAGAAACTCTCAGTGCTTTCAAGAACATTTTTTTTTTCATTTTTAGTTTTCAAATAAATAGACTCTGATGTAAGTGGTCATGGTTTTCATCCAATTCATCATTTTTTATTTTTTTCCCTCAGCTGCTAAAACCATACATTTATGTCTTTGGTCAAATTTGCAAAGAATACAGAGATTATATCTTCAGATGACTTTCAGCTCTATGCTAATTCTTCTCTGTTTTATTTTTATTTTTGGCTGGGATTCCAATGGCAATTTGATGCAGGTTTGGTTATTTTCCCATGGGTCCCTAAATATTTTTTTCTTCTTTTTCTTTTTCTTTTTTGGTACTGGACATTGAACTCAGGGGTACTCGACCACTGAGCCACATCCCCAGCCCTATTTTGTATTTTCTGTAGAGACAGGGTCTCACTGAGTTGCTTAGTGCCTCGCCCTTGCTGAGGCTGGCTTTGAACTCGCAATTCTGTCTCAGCCTCCCTAAGTACTGGGATTACAGGCTTGTCCCACCACGCCCGGCTGATTTTTTTTCTTTTTATTATATCTATCTTTTCTTGTTGTTTAGTTTGAATAATTTATATGTATAATATAAATTCACATATATTCAATATATCACATATAATATAAGGACATATATTATATATACATAATATATAATATGTTGAATATATATGTTCAAGTTTACTCATGATTTTCTCTAACATTTCCATTCTGTTTGTGATATCATCCAGAATTTTAAAAATATCAGTTGCTTTGTTTTTAGGCAAGGGATTGCACTTGTTTATCTTTCATAGCTTCTAGTTCTTTGCTAAGACTATCTGACACTTTATGAGTTTTCAAAGTGTTTATAATTGCTTGTTAGAATGTTGTTTTATGATAATTGATTTCATGGCTGTGTCCAATAATCACAACATATTTATCTTCCCATTTTGGAATTTTATTTCTTGACATTGCTATATTGATTTTATATCATCCTGGTTTCTTGTGTTTTAGTAATTTTGGGTTCTCTCCTGGACACCTTAACCATTATGTTATGAGCCCTTGATTATGTATAAATAGTTTTACCAAAGAGTTGATCTTCTTAGGTTCGGGGTAACTGAATTTATACAATCTTGTAGATTTGTGCTTGTCATATAAAATTAATTTTAAAATATTTTGCAGTGATGTTCTGATCTGCTCTGACAGTGCACTATCCTAAGACTGATATGAAACTTGAGTAGCATTCCAAATCATAGCCCATTTATCAAATATTTTGGTTGTGTCTATTCTATATACTTTCATACATAAACCAGTTTGGATTCTGTTCAGGATTTCAAGTACCATGAAGTATATTTTTCTATATCTCTCTCCTTGTTGGAAGGGTTGAGGTGCTGTCTCTTCGCTGATGTTCTCTTAGTGCAGAGCAGAGATTCCCTGTTATCCTGGTGCATTTTTAAAATTATAATTATTGAGACACAGTCCACATACTATAAATTTCAATCATGTGGCATATATACTGTTTAACATTATATGTGGTTTTAATTTGAATTTACCTAAACTTTAATGTTAAATATTTTTCATGTGCTTATTGCCCATTTATTAATCTTTTTTGGAGAGATTTCTGTTTAGATTCTTCACCCCTTTTGAATTGGATTGTTTTTATATCATTGTGTTATAATAGTTCATAGATTCTTGATTCAAGTCTTTCATGAGAGGTATGGTTTGCTTTCAATATAAATGCAAAAATTCTCAAAACAAATAAGCAAAATGAATCCAACGGTGTAGGAAAAATTATACAATGTGACCTAGTGGGATTTATTCAGAGCATGCAAGGCTTATTCAACATTTGAAAAATCAATTAATATAATGCATTGTAACAACAAGCAAAAGAAAAAAATCTTATCTTTTCCTAACATAGTGCTATAATTATTAAACAATTTCTTTTAAATCAATTATAGATACGAAATTCAGTTGATTTTATTTTACCTTCATTTATTTCTTCTCAGACACTCTACATACATTTGAGTTTCTGTATAATTTTCTTTCTCTCTGGGGAACTTTTAACATATTTTACAGGGCAGATCTGCTTCGGGTTTTTATTTTTTGTTTTGATTTGCAGTGTTGGGGATCAAACTCAGAGCCACACATATACCAAGCAAATGCTCTTCTTCATTTTTGGTAGATAATTTTTCTGAATATAGATTAAAAGATTGGAGGATTTTTTTAACTCAAAACTTCAAACATTTCATTATATTCACTTCTTACATGGGGCTTTTATAGTTTTTCATGAACAGTCCAAAGTCCAATCTGATTCTAATTCTTGTTCCACTGTAGGGAAGATGGTTTTTAAACTTTGTTGTTGTTTTTAAAAGATACTCTTTGTTAGGTTTTTCCAGTTTTAATATGATATGCCTGGATGCAGATTATTTGTACTTATCTTGTTCAGTGTTCTTTGAACCTCTTAGATCAAATATTTGATGTCTATCATTTTGAAAACTCTTCACCATTTTTACTTCAACTATTGCTGCCTCTTCATTCTCTCTTCTTCTTGTATTCCAAATATGTGTCTGTTATAATTTGGCAAACTGCCTCATAGTGCTTGAATGTTCTGTGGTATTTTTCTCATCATTTGTTCTCTTTGTATTTTAGTTTGTGAAGTTTCTATAGATATACTGCTATAGTTTGGATATTCAGTGTCCATAAAAGGACCATGTATTAAATGTTTGGTCATCAGCTTGTGGCACTATTGAGACATAGGGGAAGCTTTAAGAGGTGGGGATTTGTGGTAGGAAGTTAGGTCACTGGGGCTATGTCTTTAAATGGAATATGGGTACCTTGCCCTTTCTCCCCCTGCTCATCTCTTATTCTATTTAGGTCCAGCTGAGGTGAACAGGCTTCCTTGTCATACAACCTGCCATGATGTACTACATTGCCACCAACTCAATGAAACAAGGCCCAGTTTAACTCTGAAAGCATGAGCCAAAAATAGGTTGCTTTTTAATGTTATTGTTAATACATTATAGTTATGCTTGATTTAAGGGTTCCTCTTGACATAATAATACATATATGAAATATAATTTGCCCCATTCCAGTTCCTTGTACTTCTTTCCTTCCTTTTCTACCTCCTCCTTCCCTTTCCCCATCTTCAACAGGTTTTCCTTCAACTTATTCAAAGTTTTTTTTTTAAATGAGTATTTTCTGGGTATACATAAAGGTGAAATTTACTGTAGTATATTTCTATATGTACATAACACAGTTTGGTCAATTTCATTGCAACATTCCTCACTTTTACCATTATTCCTTCTTTCCCCTTCAATTAGCTTCCTTCTGTTTTCATGGGAATCCTCCTTCCCTTTCCTCCCTTATTTTGGTCTGGCTTCCATATATGAGAAATAACATTCAACCCTTGACTTTCAGAGTCTGGTTTATTTTACTTAGCATGTTTTTTTCCAGTTTCATCCATTTACCAGCAAATGATAAGATTTCATTCTTTGTAGTGGAGTAAGAAATCCATTCTGTATATAAACCATATTTTCTTTATCCTTTCATCTGTTGACAGCATTTGGATTGGTTTTATAACTTGGATATTGCAAAATACACTGCTATAATCATTGCTATGCCTGTATTACTGTAGTATGCTGATTTTAATCCTTTAAGATAAATACCAAGGAATGAGATAGCTGTGTCATATGGTGATTTGTTTTCTAGTTTTTGGAGGAATCTCCATACAGTTTCCCAAAGTGGTTGTACTAATTTGCAGTCCCAACAATGAATATATTTCTGCCCATATACTCACCTGAATTTATTATTATTTATATTCTTGGTGATTATCATTCTAACTGGAGTGAGATAAAACCTCCATGCATATTTGATTTTAATTTCTCTGATTACTAGGGATATTTAAATTTTTTTTTGTATATTCATTGGCTATTTGTATTTCCACTTTTGCAAACTGTCTTTTTAGGTTTTTTCTGCCCATTAATTTATTGGGTTGTTTTTTTATGTACAGTTTTTAAAGTTCTTTGTATATTCTAGATGTTAATCCCCTATTGGAAATGTAGCTGGCAACAATTTTCCCCCATTTTTTAGGCTCTCTTCATGCTCTAAATTATTTCCTTTGCTGTGCAGAAGCTTTTTAATTTGATACCATCCCATTTATTGATTCTTGATTTTATTTCTTGTGCTTCAGGGATCTTGTTAAGGAAGTTGATGCACACACCAGTATGTTGGAGTGTTCTCTCTGCACCAATGTGTTCTCTTCTAGTAGTTGCAAAGTTTCTGGGCCAGTTCTGAGTTCTTTGATCCACTTTAAGTTGAGTTTTGTATAACATGAGAGAGTGGTATCTAGGTTTATTCTTCTACATATGAATATACAGTTTTCTGGCACCATTTGTTGAAAAGGCTTTTTTTTTTTCCCTCCAATTTATGTTTTGGGCAACTTTGTTGGGTATCATGTAAATTCACATATGTGGATATGTTATTGCTATTCTGTTCCACTGATCTTTACTGTTATTTTTACACCAACCATGCTGAGTTTTGTTATAGCTCTACACTATTATTTAAGATCATGTATTGTGGTGCTTTCTGCATCATTTCTTTTGCTCAAGATTTCTTTGGCTATTTTGACTTTTATTCTTCCCAATTGATTTCAATACTGTTTTTTCCATTTCTGCAAACGAAGTCATTGGTATTTGGATGGGAAATTGCAATGAATCTGTGTAATACTTTTGGTAGGGTGCTCATTTTGAAAATATTAATTCTGCCTATCCATGACCATGGGAAATTTTTCCATCTTTCAAGGCCGTCTTCTATTTCTTTCTTCAATGATCTGTAGTATGCACAGTAGAAGTCTTTTGCATCCTTGGTTAGATTAAGCCCCACGTATTTTTTGAGGTGATTATGAATTTGGATAGCTTTCCTAATTTCCTTTTCAGTAGATTCATTATTGGAGCATATGCATGTTGATTTTGTATCCTCCTACTTTGCTGAATTTGTTTACTCCAGCTCTAGTAGTTTTCTGGTGAAATAGTTTGGGTTTTCTGCATCTAGGATCATGTGATCAGTAACAGAGATAATTTGAATTCTTCTTTTCTAATTACAGTTTTTACATTTTCTTTTCTTGCTTGATTACTCCAGCAAGAGTTTCAATAAGTATGTTGAATAGGAGCAGTGAGAGTAGGCACCTTCCTATTTCATGGAATAATTTGAAAAGGCTTAGCAATAGTTCTTTAAGTATCTGGTAGAACAGCTAAGAATCCATTTAGTCCTGCACATTTCTTTGTTGGAAGCCTTTTAATTGTTGCTTTAATCCCACTTCTTAACATTGGTCTGTTTAGGTTTCCTATACAACATGGTTCAATTTCAGTATATCATATATCTCTAGGAATTTGTCAATATCTTTGAGATTTTCTAGATTATTGGTATAAATCTTCAAATTACTTTCTAATGAAACATTGAAATTTAGTAGTGTCTGTGGTGATATCTATTTTCATCTTGAGTTTTGTTAATTTTGGTCTTCTCTCTCTCTTTTGGTTAGTTCAGCTGAAATCTTGTGTTTCCTTTCAAAGAACTAACTCTTGATTTTAAATTCTAATTTCTATAGTTTGGTTCTGATCTTAATTATTTCCTGTCTTCTACTGATATCATAATTAGTTTGTTCTTCTTTTTCTGAGACCTTTAGTTGTAACATTAGATTACAACTAATACCAAATTTATTTGGTATTTTTCTATTTTTTTATTGTAGATACTCAGTGCTATAAACTTAGTCTTAAAACTGCATTAATACTGACCTTCACATTTTTTAAGAGAGGCATTTATTTTTTAATATTATTATATTTTTTATACCTTTATTGTGTTTATATTTATGTGGTGCTGAGGATAGAATCCAGTTCCTCACGCATGCTAAGCAAGCACTCTACCACTGAGCTACAGCCCCAGCCCCTGACCTGTAAATTTTGATACATTATATTTCTTTTCTTTTGTTTCTGTAATTTTTAAAATTTCTTCCCTGATTTCTTCTATGATGCATATCATATTAAAACATGTACTATTTAATATCTAGCTGTTAAAATAATTTCTGTTTTTTATGTTTTTGATTTCTCATTTCATTCCATTATGATCTTATAGGACACAGGGAATGATCTCTATATTTTGTACTTGATAAGATTTTCAATGTGTACTAAAATATAACCTATTTTAGAGAATGTTTTGTGTGCCTCTAATAAGAAAGTGAATTCAGTTGTCAATAAATGAAGTATTCTATAGATGCTTGTTAGGTCCATTTGATTAATAGTATTTTTTTAATTTTGAAAAATCTTTACTTAGTTTATGTCTGAATGACTTATCAAATGATGAGATAGGTCTTTATTGCATTTCCCTAATTTCTAATAATGTTGAACATTTCTTCATACAGCTGTTGGCCATTTGTATTTCCTCTTTTCAGAAGTGTCTGTTTAATTCATTTTCCCATTTATTAACTGGATTATTTGGGGGGGGTTGTGTGTTATTGTGTGTGTGTGTGCATATGTTATGTTTTTTTTAATTCTTTATATATTCTAAGCATTATTCCTCCATTAGAAGCATAGCAAGCAAAGATTTTCTCCTGTTCTTTAGATTCTGTCTTTACATTCTTAGTTGTTTCCTTTACTGTAGTGAAGATTTTTAATTTGATGTCATCTCATTTATTAACTCTTGGCATTATTTCCTAAGTTTTAGGGGTCCTATTGAGAAAATTGTTGCCTCTGCCTGTGTGCCCTAATGTTGACCCTATATTTTATTCTAGAAATTGCATGGTTTCTGGTCTAATTCTGAGGTCTTTGATATATTTTGAATTGATTTTTTGTGCAGGGTGAGAGATAAGGGTCAAGTCTCATTATTATATATATAGATAACAAGTTTACCCAGCAACACTTGTTAAATAGGCTGTCCTTTATCCAGTGTATGCTTTTGGCATCTTTGTTAAGAATCAAATATCTGCAGATGTGTGAATTTTTCTCCATGTCTTCTGGACACATCATTGGTCTGTGTGGCTCTTTTTATATCTGTACCATGCAGTTTTTGTTACTGTAGCTCTGTAGTATGATTTGAAGTCAGATATGGTGATGTTTCCAGTATTGCTATTTTGACTTAGAATTGCTTTGATATTTCTGAATGAATTTTAGATTTGGTTTTCTAGTTCTGTGAGGAATGTCATTGGTATTTCGATGGGGATTGCATCAAAACTGTGTATTGCTACTGGTCATATGGCCATTTTAACAATATTTATCATGTCTATCCATGAGCATGTGTGTTTTTTCCATTTTCTTTTACCTTCTTAAATTTCTTTCTTCAATGTTTTATGGTTTTCATTGTAGAGGTATTTCACCTATTCAACTACATGGTTAGATTTATTCCCAATTTTGTTTTGTATTTTGGGTAGTACAGATTAAACCCATAAGTACTTTAGCACTGAATAATATCCCCAGCTATTTTTATTTTTTATTTTTTTGAGTCTGTGTCTAAGTTGCCTAGGACCTTGCTGTGTTGCTGCAGCTTGTCTCAAAGCTTGTCATTCTCTTACCTCAGCCTCCAAGTTGCTGGGATTACAATCATGTGGCCCCACGCACAGCTTTTTTTTAGTCTATTCTGAATGAGAGTTTAAAAAAAAATTTCTTTCTCAGCAGACTAATTGTTGATATAAATAGGAAATATGTTGATTTTTGTATTTTGATTTTTTTTTGGTACTAGGAATTAAACTCAGGGATACTCGACCACTGAGCCACATCCCTAGCCCTATTTTGTATTTTTTAATTTACATACAGGGTCTCACTGGGTTGCTTGGTGCCTCTCTGTTGCTGAGGCTGGCTTTGAACTCACAATTCTCCTGTCTCAGCCTCCCACAGTGTTGGGATTACAGGCATGCGCCACCACAACTAGCTGTATGTTGATTTTTAACCTGTTACTTTCCTGAATTTGTTTATTATCTCTAACAGTCTTTGATGGAGTTTTTTTAACTTCTAAGTATAGAATCATATCATCTGCAAAGAGTATAATTTGAATTTTTCCTTTCTTATTTTTATTCCTTTAATTTATTTTTCTTACTTAATAGTTCTTCATAGAATTTCTGCTATTATATTAAATACAAGTAGTATGAGTGAGCATCCCTGTCTTATTCCAAATTTTAAAGGAAATGCTTTCATTTTTCCCCCCATTTACTGTGACATTAGCTTTGAGATATCCATATATAGCCTTTGTGGTGTTGAAGTAGGTTCCTTTTATCCCTAGTTTCTTCATTTTTTCTTAACAATGCATTGGTGCTAAATTTTGTCAAAATCTTTCTTTTCATTTATTGAGATGACTAAATGATTTTTGTCCCTAATTCTTTGTGATGAATTCATTGAGCCTTTCATTTCCAGAATTTTCATTTGGTTCTTTTACAAATCTATATCTCTTTATTCAAATGATGTTCCACTTCCTGCATTCTCTATGTTTATTTCTTACAAATTTATTTTGCCCATTGGACATTTTAACTATGAACTTCCTAAATTCTTTATCCAACATTTTCTCCACTGTGATTTCAATGGGATTAACTTGTTAATGTGTTTTGGGCTGCTTGGTGTGTTTTTACCTTGCTTTTTCAAATTGCTTTTATATCTATCCATTTTCTGGGGTGATTGTTTCTTGGACTTTTATGAAAGGTACTCTTTAGTGAGATTCTTCCTCTTAGGATCCCCAGATTGGGTAAGTATCCAGGTATTGTTACTTTCATTCAATGTATATCTGTTGCTATTTCTAGTATCAGCACCACTTTGAGAAAGGTAGTAAACCCTAAACCCTATTAACTGCAATCACTTCACAAAAAAAGCTATGTACTTATATACCTCTCTGCTCAGCTGTTTTTCTTTTTTCTTTTTTTAACTAGGGATTGAATCTAGGGGCACATGACCACTGAGTCACATCCCAGAATCTTTTTATATTTTATTTAAAGACAGAGTATCACTAAGTTGCTTAGAGCCTCACTAAGAGCCTCACTAAGTTTCTGAGGCTGACTTTGAACTTACAATCCTCCTGCCTCAGTTTCCCAAATCACTGGGATGACAGACATACACCACCATGCCCAGCTTTCAGCTGTTCTTTTACTGTTTTCTTTCTGATCTATGGATTGGTTGAGGGTTGCAACCTAAATCTGCTCTACCATTTTCATTTCTTCTAGACCTTTCCTTTCATAAGTTCATTATCTCAGTTATTTTTGGAAGAGTGGCTAAAACACATAACTTCAAGTTCATTTTTTTCCTTCAGCTTCATCTAGTGTACTGATGAATCTATAAAAGGCATTTTTCACTTATGTTACACCATTTTTTAAAATTTGTTTTTATTGGTGCATTGTAACTATCCATAATAGTTGAATTCATTATGCCATCCTTGTACATGCATATAATATAATTTAGTCAATCTCATTCCCCAATACTTTCATTTACCCTCTCCTCCTGAATTTCTCTATTGTACTCTTCTATTATTGTTATTATTATTATTATTATTGTTTTATATTTCAATTTTTATATTATGTTACACTATTCTTTCTTTTTAGTTGTAGATGAACACAATACCTTTATTTTTTTAATGTGGTGCTGAGGATCGAACCCAGTGCCTCACACATGTGAGGCAAGCACTGTACCACTGAGCCAAAATCCCAGCCCAATGTTCCACTATTTTTTATTAACAATATTTTGTTTTTTGAGTAAGTTCTGTATTGCCCACACTGGCTTCAAATGACTGATTCTTCTGCCTCATTCTTTCAAATGTGTAGGATTACCGGCACATACCACTGAACCTGGAATTTTACCCATATTTTCTTCCATGTATCATATGGTTCCTATGTTTCTTCCCACATTACCCAACTCTTCTTGCATGTTGTCTATTTTTCCATCAAAATCTTGTTTTGGCTTAGATATGAGGCATCTCCCAAAAGTTCATTAGTGAGAAGATATAAGAGATTCAAAGGTGAAATGATTGGATTATAAATTTTGAGATAACTGGTAGATGAGTCCACTGATGGATTAACTGTGTGGTAACTATAGGCTGGTAGGGTGTGGTTGTAGGAGATATATCACTGGGGGCATGCCATTGGGGTTTATATTTTGTCCCTGATGAGCAGGAATCTCTCTGCTCCCTGGTTGCCATTTCCTGAGCTCCTTCTGTGCAGCATGCCCTTCTGCCATGATGGTCTGCTTCATCTGTGACCTACAGCCATGAAGTTGGCCAAGCATAGACTGAAACTGGGATTCCCAAATTACCTTTTTCTCCTCTAAATTTTTCTTATTAAGATTTTTGGTTACAGTGATGCAAATGCTAACTAAAACAAGGCTTGAACATATTATTCTCAGTTATTTAAAATCATTAATTTAAAATTCTGTTTCTAATTGTTGATTTCTCTCTTTATATCTTCATGTGGATTTTTTCCTATTTTGTAATATTTTTAAAGAAAGCATATCATGCTGTTTTAGGTAACTTCTTGAAGTAGAGTTTGCACCTTACAACACTCTCAACTCCAAAGCACTGTTTTTATACAAGGACTCTGTTGCTGTGGTCCAAAGTTGGGGAAAGAAGAAAACTACTCTATGATATTCTCATAAAATTTCAGTCATACAGTGGTCCTTATGTCCCTGCACTCTAAACTTTATAATATTTCTTACCCTTTCCCTCCTCTTAGGTGAGACAGCATAGAGGGGAACAGAGTCAAGAAAATGCTTTTACCCTAGTTTGAGTAAGGTTCTGCTCAAAGTTTTTTCACTGAAGAACTGATATTTTTAATGAAAAGACCTTGACTGTGTTTCAAAATAGTCACTTTACACCTATGTCTGATAGACATGAGATACACTCTTGACTCTTTACCATGAGAACCTGATGAGATTCTCATGAGGACCTAAATCTATAAAATTAGGAGAGGGACTTTTAAGACTGTGACCTCTGCTGGACTGGACTTTCATGCTACTCCACACTCATCCTCCAGAAATTCATCTAAATTATCATTTAAAAATTCTACCAACATTGTGGTTTCAATTGCTTTTCTACCAGTAATGAGACCTCAAGCCTGCCCCTATATTTATCTGTCTCTTCAGACTTCAGTGTATCAGTTTGTCCTGTGACCCCAAATTCTCTCATAAGACCCAAATAAAGTTATTGATTTTTAATTTTCTTCTTTTTGTAAGAATGTGGGTGATGTCATCCATATGCTTTATATGTCATTTGCAGGTGAGAAATCTAACTCTATTTTTAAAGTAGGAATATACATTTTAATGTAACTGTGAGTCTACTTGCAAATACTATCATACCACTTAATGTGCTGTGAAAAGACCAAATGACTGAATTTTCAGATCTTCCTCTTATCACTTGTGTTGTCATCGTGTATTTCATTAGGTATATATGCCACAAGCAGACACAATACAATTGCTCTTTTTGATTTAAATCACTAATTATATTTACAACATTAAAATAAGAAAAAATGTTTAATTTTACCTTTCTTTGGTTTCCAAAATTTTTATATTTGCAAAAACCCAAGTTTTTGATATTGGTCACATTCTTTCACCCTGACAATCTCCCTTTAGTATTTTTTGTTTATTGTATAGTGGATCTGATGTGCATCAATTTCTTCAGTTTTTGTTTGTCTGAGAAAGCCTTTATTCAACTTCATTTTTGAAGTATATTCTTGCCAAGTAGGAATATGGAATAACATAATATGGCTTAGCAATATTTTTGTTTTCATCATTTAAGGAGTATCTTTTTGTATTTGAGTGACAGTCTCAAGACATAGTCCCAAACACCATAATCTCAAATGTTGAAATTTTTCAAAGATTAAAATTCCTAAAGTCCAAAATCCCAAAAGCCTGAAATCTGATAAATATGGGTCTGGAAAAATTAAACATTTAAACATTTTTAAATAAGACATTTGCTTATCTTATAAAGGGTGATGTATTTGGGAAACATAAACACAAGTAAGAAAACTTCACAGACCACTTCACATAATAAAAGAAGCAATGATAGCAAATGTTTTTGCAAGCAAAACTCACAGACATACTAATAAAAATCATATTAAGTATGACATTTATGAGCAGGCAAACAATATTCATAAAGAAATAGGTCAAAAAGAGAAATGTATAAATGCATATCACTAATTGGTAATGGGATGCACCCAGCTTTACAATTGTATTTGTAACTCTTTAATGGACAACCTTTTTTATTAGATCAATCAAAACCTTTGCTGAATCACTGCAACTCATACAATTTCCCAAAGAACTGATATCTTGAAATAATATTTTTGTCTTTCCCAAAGGCAGATACACATAAAACATTTATTTATTTTTGACGAAGTTTCAATGTTTTATACATATGTACAGTGCTTACAGGGAAAGTCAATATTGTGATGATGTACTTTGTCAAAGTCAAATTTGTAAAGAATGAACAAAGTAACTTAAAATTCTTTAAAAGTTGTTGCCCACTTTGTACCTCTAGAATCAGAAATAATAACATAGATGAAATAAATGACATAGAAAATTGTAAAAAGTCATGCTGACCATTTAAAATAGGGAAAATCTTACAAAGAAAAAATGCTAAAAAGTAAAAAGAACAATGTATGTAAAATTTTATTATAGTGATAGATATGGACAATTGCACAAAGGTGGTCTATAATTGCTAGTGGTGGACTTCCACGATTACTGTATTTTTCAGTTTTACATCACAATGAATATCAGGGTTTTTTGCTTGTTTATTTTGTTTTGTTTTGTTTTGTTATTTTCCTGTACCATCTTTCCTCAGAGCATATATTCACACACATTTTCTTCATGCCACTGATGTTCAACATCTTTCCATAATTTGATATACACCAACAGGAACATGAGCATTTCCTGTTCAGTGTTTCTGTCTTTGACGCTTTGATGCTTCTACTTTTTTGGGAGGTCTGTGGAAACCCATCCTCATACATTTACATATAGACTACACATTTGTCAGAAACAATACTGATGATGGAACAAACATCATTGTGTATGTGTTATCTTATCCTACAGAGCACATAACTGGTTTTGAACCATTCAATAACTTGTCTGGCTTCTTCAGAAAAGTATGGCTTTAATTGATTAAAAGCTCTTAGAATTTTATCAAGTGGAAGGAATGCCAGAGAAGAATGACACATTCTTTAAGTTGAAATTTTTGTCATTACTGTTTGCATGACCAATTCACGTATATGAATTTTCCACCAAATGCATTGATCAAGCTGAATGGAAAAAAAAAAAAAAAACAACTTCATTGATAACACCTTGAAATTTATTTATCGTTAGTTGCCTTGATTCTAAATCTTACATTATAGTTTGGAAACTTAATTGGAATCCGTTTTCTACTGCAAAATGCACCAAATCTTCAAATAAGCATTTATAGTGGGATTAACTTTTTCCAGTCATATACACAGATAAACCCAGATACACAGATAAACCCTAAGCCCTATAATTTGCAGACACAACAGGGGCATGGATTGTATGTAGCTAATTAAAACAAAAACAGTAGGGACAGTTCTGAAAGTTCCATCCCTTAGTCAAAATGAAGTATGTGCTAGCTTTTCTGAAAGATTTAGTGGTAAATGTAAACATGACGTTTTTGACAGTAAAATCCCTAAGAAAAAATAGTTCACTGTATAATGTGTTTTTGTGACACTGAAGGAATCTCTATATCAGCAAGTGTCTTTGAATCAAAAGGTCACTGAGCTTGTCAAAATCTTTTTATTCTCTGATATCAGGCATATATTTGAAGGCAAACATGGTCCTATGTGAGAAGAAGTAGAAGGGGTGCAAATACACATGATGCAACCATTCTGCATACAGCACAAAACATTGATTCCTTCCTCAGAATTCAGATTTCTACCCTTTATATAGCAATTTTTCCTGGAGGAAATTTTGGTTTTCAGGACTTCAGAATTTCAAGATTCCAAATTTAAATATTTTAGGATTTTTATTTTCAAGTTTTAAACTTTGGGGATTTTAGAGTTTAGTTGTTTGCTCATTATTGAGTTTCTTACATGTATTGTACATTTATCCCTTATCAGATGTGTGAGTTGCAAATACATTCTTTCAATTCATGAATTTTTTATTATGTTGTTTCTTTGCTGGGCTTAAGCTTTATTGTTTGGTGCAATCCAATTTATCTATTTTTGCTTTTGTTTCCTGTACTTTTGTAGTAATATGTAATCAATCATTTCTGAGAACAAAGTTGTGGAGTTTTGTCTCCATAATTTTATTCAAGAAGTTTAAGTTTCAAGTATTATATTTAAGTCTTTAGTTCATTCTGTGTTGATCTTTATATATGGTATAAGAGTCCAAGTTCATTCTACTTCATGTGGATATGCAACTTTCCCCACAGCATTTAACAAAGAGACTATCCTTTCTACATTGCATATTCTTGGCACCTTTGTCAAAAATTAGTTGACTATGAATATTTGACTTTGTTTCTGGAATCTATCCTGTTCCATTTATTGGTATCTCTGTTGTTATGCTGGCCAGTACTATGGGTTTGATTATTCTTTCTTTCTTTCTTTCTTTCTTTCTTTCTATCTATATGTGTATATGTGTGTGTGTATTTTTTTAAATTTTGAGACAGGGTCTCACTAAGTTGCTAAGGTCTCACTAATTTGCTGAGGCTCAATTTTAACTCACAATCTTCCTCTCTCAGCCTCCCTTGCTGCTGGGATTATAGAAGTTTGACATCACGCCTGCCTTGTTACTATAGCTTTGCAATTTATAGTATATTCTATAATTTGTATTGTGATGTTTCTAGCTTTGTTCATTTTGCTCTGGATTGCTTTGGCTATTTTGATCTATTGTGGTTCCATATGAATTTTATAAGTCTTTGTCTATTTCTGTGAAAAATGACATCAGGATTTTTTATAGGGGTTACATTGAATTTGTAGATAATTCTGGGTCAGAGATTTAATAATATTAATTATCATAACCCATAAACATAGAATATCTTTCCATTTATTTGTGTCATCTGAAATTCATTTTTAAAAGTTTTTTTTAAAAGGGGAATGGGTATAGTAAAGATGGTTGAATGAGATCATCATCACTACCCTTGGTGCATGTATGAAAACACAATTGGTGTAACTTTATCTGGTTTGCAACCAGAGAAATGGAAAAACTGAGCTCTATATATGTGCTATGACTTGAAATGCAATTAAATAAACTAAAAAAGTTTTTTTAGTTATATATGGACACAATATCTTTGTTTATTAATTTATTTTTACATGGAGCTGAGGATCGAACCCAATGTCTCACATGTGCAAGCAAGCACTCTACTACTGAGCTACAGTCCCAGCCCTGCAATTTATTTTATCAATATTTTATACTTGTTTATACAAGTATTTTTTACCTACTTGGTAAAACATACTCCTAAGATTTCATGTTTCATTTCTTTGTTTTTGTGTACTATTATAAATGGGACGTTTTCTTAGTTTCTTTTTAGAGAATTTTCTATTAGAGTATTGAAAGAGACTTTTTGTTTCTTTTGTTTGGCTGGTACTGGGGATTGAACCCAGGGGCTCTTTACTGCTGAGCTATATATATATATCCCAGTCCTTTTTACATTTCACTTTGAGACAAGGTCTTGCTAAATTACTTGTAGCTGGGCTCAAATTTGCAGTTCTCCTGCTCATCCACCCAGTCACTAGGGTTATGGTCTTGATCTACTGTGTCTAGTGACTGATTTTGTATGTTGATTTTGTATCCTAGTAATGGTATGCTCCTTTTCTGCTCTTCTATGTTTTCATTATTTTTTCCTACATTTTATGTTTGCATATGTTACAAACTATAATTATATTGCTCCTATTGTCATTTAAGTAATCTTATCAATTATAAATGATTAGATTTCTTGAGAAGGTGAATGCTGTTGACATTTCCATGTTATTTGTTCCTTTGTATACATTGTGTTTTCTCACTATTGGCACTATTGAATAATTCTTTATTGTAATGGAAAGATTCAGTCTTGGTCATTTCAGGAATTTTAACTACATTCCTGGTCTCTACACAACAGATGCAGTAACCTACTCCTTCCTCAGACATGATAACCCAAAATGATCCAGACTTTCCTGAGAGGCAAAAGTACCCCAAATTGAGAATCATTGTTATAAATTCATATTTTAACTTAGTATTAGTTTCCCCCTGCCTGCTACTCTTTTGGTGCATTTTAATTTTAATTTTCCTGGTAATTATTTATGTCAGCTCTTTTAAAAATTGGGCTGAACTTTACACAACATAAAATTAAGCATTTAAAAATGCCCAATAGAGTTAACATTTAGTATATTCAAAATATTATTAAAATACAAATTTCATCTAGTCTTCCAAAACTTTTTATCATTCAAAACTAAAACTTTACTCATTAAGCAATTCCATCCATTCTTTACTCTGGCAATCAACAATCTGTTTAAGAATCAATGACTCTGCCTATCCTGAATATTTCATATAAATTGAATCATAAAATAAGCAGATTTTTCTATCTGATCTCTTGACTTAATATTTTAAAGCTTTATCCACATTAGGACATGTATCAATGATTCTTTTTTCTAGTTTAATAATATGCTATTGTATATTTATACCACTATCTACTCATCTATTCATAGACATACTGGTTGTTTCTTATCCTTTTGCTATTGTGAATGTTCTTGTTAAAAGCATTCATAAAAAATTCGGGGAGGAAATATGTTTTTATTTCTCATGGGAGGAGAAAAAAGCTAGATTATATGATAACACTATGTTTAACCATTCTAAGGAAATTACACAACTTTTTCCTAATTAAGTACACATTTTTTTTATTCTGAAAGCTGTATAAAAGTTTTCTAATTTATTCATGTCCTCACAAACACATACTAAAGTCTTCCATTTTAGTTGTCACCATGCTAGTCAATGTGGACTGTTATTTCATTGCAGTTTTTCATGCAGTTCCATAATGATTAATGATGTTGAGCAGTTTTGCAGCACATTGCACTTATACATAATATTGAGATTTACTTTGACATATTAATAAAGACATGTAATGTAGTTTTATTCCCCAGTACTATCCAATTCCCTTTACTCTTTTATTTCCTTGAACCCCTCCTTCTACTCTATTGGCTTTCTTTATATTCATTTATTTATTTTAAATAGATGCATTATAGTTATATATAAAATTTTGCTCTTCTTTATTACTGAATAAAATTCCATTGTGTATCTATACCACATTTTCCTTATTTAATCATCTGTTGATAGACACCTGGACTGTTTCCATAACTTGGTTATTGTGAATTGTGCTGCTATTAACATTGATGTGCCTGTATCACTATAAAATGCTGATTTTAGTTCTTTTGAATAAATACAAAAATATAGGATAGCTGGACCATATGAGAGTTCCATTTGTAGTTTTGAGGAATCTCCATCCAAAATTTCAAACTGATTGTATTACTTTGCAGTCACACCAACAATGTACAAATATACATTTTCTCCCACATTTTGGGCAGCAATTATTGTTCTTTTTATTCTTGGTTATTCCCATTCTAATTAGAAATGAAGTATCAGTGTAATGTTGGTTAGCATTTCCCTGATTTCTAGAGATGCTGAACATTATTTCATATATTTTGGGCCATTTGTGTTTCTTCTTTGGAGAAGTGGCTCTAGTTCATTTGCCCATTTATTGATTAGTTTTTTGGGGTTTTTTTTTTTTTTTTTTTTTTTTTTTTTTTTTTTTTTTTTTTTTTTTTTTTTGGTACTGGAGATTGAACTCAGGGGCACTTGACCACTGAGCCACATCCCCAGCCCTATTTTGTGTTTTATATAGTGACAGGGTCTCACTGAGTTGCTTAGTGCCTCGCCATTGCTGAGGCTGGCTCTGAACTCGTGATTCTCCTGTCTCAGCCTCCCTAAGTGCTGGGATTACTGGAGTGCACCAGCGTGCCCAACTTATTGATTGGTTTTATTAAAAATTTTTGTGCTAAATTTTTTATTATATTCTGAATTTGAATTATACATCTGAGGACAGGCAGTGAAGATCTTTTCTTATTCTTTAGGCTCTCTCTTCATGTTCTTGTTTCTTTGTTGTGCAGAAGCTTTCTAATTTGATGCTGTCCCACTTTTTGACTCTTGGTATTATTTCTTACACTTTAGGAGTCTTATTAAGGAAGACAATGTCTGTACCAATATGTTGGAATGTTGAACCTACATTTTCTTCTGGTGGTTGCAGAGTTTCTGGTCTAAATATTATTTCTTTGATCTAATTCGAGCTGACTTTTGTGTAGGGTGAGAGATAGATATTTTTTCTTATTCACTTTTCTCAGCACCATTAGTTTAGAAGGCTATCTTTCCTCCAGTATATTTTTTGCCAACTTTGCTAACTATCAGGTGACTTTATCTATGGGGATTTGGCTCTGTATTCCATTCTATTCTATTGGTCTTGTTTTCTGTTTTTGGTGCTTATTCCATGCTGTTTGTATTACTGTAGCTTTGCAACATAATTTAAGATCCGGAATTATGATGCCTCTTGTGTCGCTCCTCTTGCTAAAGATTGATTTGACTATTCTGGATCTTTTACTTTTCCAAATGAATTTTATAATTGTTTTTCCTAGTTATGTGAAGAATGTCATTGATATTTTGATGGTAATTGCATTGAATATATGTAACAGTTTTGGTAGTATGACAATTTTGATATTGATTCCACCTATTCATGAACATGAGAGGTCTTTCCATATTCTAACGTCTTTTTCAATTTCTTTCTTCAGTTTTCTGTAGTTTTCATTGTAGAGGTAATTCACCTCCTTGATTAGATTTATCATTAATTATCTTTTAGATCATTGTGAATGGAATAATTTACTTAACTTCTCTTTCAGCATATTTGTTATTGGATTATAGGAAAGAGACTGATTTATGTATTTTGATCTCATAGTCTGTTACTTTGCTAAATTTGTTTATCATCTCTGGAAGTCTTCTGGTGGAGTTTTTTGGGTCTTCTGCATATAGAATCATTTCATCAGCATCAGAGATAACTTGACTTATTTTTCGACTTGTATCCCATTTATTTTCTAATCTTGTTTGATTACTTTGGCTAAAGTTTCAAGGACTAAGTTGAATTAAAGTTGTGAGAGTGTACATCCTTGTCTTGTCCTTGTTTTTAAAAGAAATCCTTTCAGGTTTTTTTTTTTTAATTCAGTATGATGGTGGCCTTAGACTTTGCAATGTTGATGGTAAGTTATTTCTATCCCATGTATCTGCGTTGCTTTAAATATTAATGGATGCTTGACTTTGTCAAATATTTTTTCTACATCTATTGAGATGGTCATGATTCTTGTACTTAACACTATTTATATGGTGAATTACATTTATTTATTTGTGTATGTTGAACCAACTTTGCATCACTGGGATGAAACCAACTTGATCACAGTGCACTATCTTATTAATGCATTTTTAATGTAGTTTTCCAATGTTGTATTAAGAACTTTGATGTCTATATTCCTTAGGGTTATTGGGCTGAAGTTTTATTTCCTTGATGTATAATAATCTAGTTATGTTATTATGGTGATACTGACTTTCTAGAATGAATTTGGCAGTGTTCCTTTCTCTTCTCTTTTGTGGAATAATTTGTGGAGGATTAAAATTGATTTTTCTGTGAGGATGTAATAGAACTCAGCTGAAAATACATCTGGTTCTGCATCTTTATATGTTGGAATTATTTTAATCATTGCTTCAATCTAATTGCTTGATATTGGTCTGTTTATGTTTTCTGTATCTTTATAGATTTGCTTAGCACCTCACTGTTGCTGAAGCTGGCTTTGAACTCAAAATGATCCTGCCTCAGCATCCCAAGCTGATGGGATTATAGGTATGTGCCATGGTGTCCAGCTCATAGATAGTTTTCATTTCAACTTTTATTCTAAAGAATAATTTTGCTGAATATATTAATCTTAGTTTATATTCATTTGCTTTCAGGGCTTTGTATATTTTATTCCAAGCCCTTCTGACTTTAGAAGTCTGAATTGAGAAATCAGTTGAAATAATCATGGCTTGATCCTCAAGTGTATATTTTTTAGACTATTGTGAATGGCATAATTTTCCTACTCCTTTTAAATAGATTCATCATTGTAATATAGGGATATTATTGATTTATGGATGATGGTTTTGTATACTGCTACTTTGCTGAATTAATTTATGAGTTCTTAAAGTCTTCTGTTGAAGTTTTTGGGTCTTCTAAATATAGGATCATGTTGGCAAACAGTGATAATTTGAGATCTTTTTTTCATATTCATAGCTTTTAATTTCCTTCTCTTGCCTAATTGCCTTGGCTAGAGTTTCAGGGAGTATGCTGAATAGGAGTGGTGAAAATGAGCACTCTTGTCTTGTTCCTATTTTAGAAGAAATGCTTTCAGTTTTCCTCCACTCACAGTAAGGCTGGAGGTGAAGGAGTTCTACAATCAAAACTATAGACTACTCAAGAAAGAAACTGAAGGAGACTTTAGAAGATGGAAAGACCTTCCATGGTCATGGATAGGCAGAATTAATATTGTCAAAATGACCGTGCTAACAAAAGCACTATACACATTCAATGCATTTTTCTATCAAAATTCCAATAATGTTCTTCACAGAAATAGAAAAAGTGGTCATGAAATTCATTAGGAAAAAATAAGAGGCCCAGAATAGCCAAAGCAATCCTTGGCAAGAAAAGCAAAGCAGGAGGCATCACAATATCAGACTTCAAAATATACTACAGAGTTATAGTAACAAAAAGAGCAAGATGACTGGAACCAAAACAGTTATGATGACCAATGGAATAGAATATAACATGTAGAGACAAATTCTCATACATACAGTTATCTTATGCTAGACGAAGGTGCCAAAAACATACATTGGAAAAAAGATGGAATTGTTAACAAATAGTTCTGGGGAAACTGAAAATACATTTATAGTAGAATGAAATTTAACCTCTATCTCTCTCCCTGTGCAAAAATCAACGCAAAGTGGATCAATGACCTAGGAATTAGATCAGAAACCCTGCACCTGCTAGAAGAAAATATAAGCACAACACTCCAATATGTCAGCTCAGGAACTGACTGCCCTTTGAAGATTCCTAAAGTACAAGGAGTAAAATTAAAAATAAATCAATGGGATGGCATTAAATTAAAATGCTTCCTCAGAGCAAAAGAAACAGCCAAGAATGTGAAAAGAGAGCCTAAGGAATGGGATAAAATCTTTACTGCCTGTTCCTCAGATAAGATCCCACAAAACTTAACAGGAAGTAAACAAATCATCCAATAAATAAATGGGCAAAGGAACTAAACAGACACTTCTCAAAAGTGGAAATACAAATAGCCAACAAATATCTGCAAAATGTTGAATAGCTCTGGCACTTAGATAAAACTAACTGGCAATTAAATAAAACTACACTGAGATCTCATCTCATTTCAGTCAGAATGACAATTATCAAAAATATACGCAACAATAAATGTCAGTGAAGATGTGGGGAAAAATGTACACTAACCCATTGTTAGTGGGACTGCAAATGGGTGCAAACACTCTGGAAAGCAGTATAAAGATTCCTCAAAAAAAAAAACAAAAAAACGGGGAGGGAATCAAATCACAATTTGACCCAATTTGGCCACTCATTGGTATATATTCAAGGATTTAAATTCTGCATACTACAGTGATGCAACATATCAATATTAATGGCAGCACAATTCACAATTGCTAAGCTATGGAGCCAACCTATGTGCCATTCAACAGATGAATAGATAAAGCAAATGTGGTATATATAAACAATGGAATATTACTTAACCATAAAGAAGAATGATTTTATGACATTTGTTGGTAAATAGATAAAAGTGGAGATTGTCACGCTAAGTGAAATAAACCAATCCCCCACAATCAAAGGTTGAATGCTTTCTCTGATATTTGCAAGCTAATCCACAATAAAGGTGGATACATAAAGAATAGCAGTTCAATGGAGTAGACAAAGAGGAATGAGGTGAAGGAAGGATGGATGAGCAAAGGAAAGACATTGGACTGAATCTGACAAAACTTGCCTATGTACATATATGAATATACTACAGTGAATCTCACCAACATGTACATCCACAAGATACTAATATTTAAAAAAAAACTATAAGTAAACAGCAGAAAGATCAGAAAAGTAGAGAGAAAGGAACAGGGATTTGGAGGCAGGGAGGGAAAGGGGAAATACTGGGGACTACATTAAAACAAATTATATTCCATGCTTTTATAATTATGTCATAATATCTTGTATTATATATAACTAAAAAGAACCAATAAAAATTTGAAAACAAAGAAAAAAAGTTTTAATGGCTTACTTCTAAATGTAAGCTAATTTTTTCTCTTGCAGCTTTTAAAATTCTACCAATATTCTGTAGATTAAGGATTTCGTTATGCTGTGTCTTGTAGGAGACCTTTTATGATCTTGCCAATGTGGGGTACTATATTCCTCTTGTAATCAAATTTCCACCTTGTTCCCAAAATTTGGAAAACTTCCTAATAGTATTTTATTAAAAGGATTATGCATTCCTTTACTTTGTATCTTGGAGTCTTTTCCTACTTCCATGATTCTTAAATTTGGCCTGTTAATGTTATGCCAGATTTCTTGTATATTCTGGTCATGGTCTCTTAACATCTTTTTTTTATTTTTGATCTTACTTTCAAAAATTATATACTTTGTCTTTAAGAACTAAAACTCTTATCTTCAAAGAGATTTAATCTATTGATGTTTTGCTGAATTTTTAACCTGATTGATTGAATTGCAGTTCTTGGATTCACATCTGATTTTTTTCCTGAATCTCTACTCTTTATTGAAATGAACTTTAACTTTCTGCATTTTCTCTCTAAATTAATTTCTTACATCTTATTTCAGTTCATTAAACATTTTAAAAATAAAGTTCCTAAATTCTATGTTTTTTTGGACTCAGGAGTGCTTAACCACTGAACCACATCTCCAGCCCTTCTTCCTGTTTTATTTGGAGACAGGGTCTCTCTAATTTGCTTAGGGCCCTGCTAAGTTGCTGGACTTGTTTTGAACTTCTGATTCTCCTGCCTCAGCCTACTGAGCCGCTGGGATTACAAGCATGTGCCACTGCATCCAGCTCTAAATTCATTTTCCAACATCTCCTCCACTGTGGTCTCCATGGCAACAGTTTTTGTGGTTTTGTGGACTCTTTGTGGTTTATTCCCTTGCTTTTTCATAAATGCTTATATGTCCACCCATCTATTTTGATTTTTATTATTTCTTTTATGCAAGGAACTACTTAATGAGTTTCTTTCTCTGGGATCCCCAGGCTGGGTAAAAATCCAGATATTGATACTTTCACTCATTATGTGTCCTCTGCTCCTTTCAGTATCACCATTACTTTTTGAGAAGACATTAAACCCTATTTTCCACAATTATTTCTGACCAAAGTCATGGACTAAACAACTTTATGGGGAAAAAAAATCTTGTTGATGCTGTTCTCCACAGTTTCTCTAAATCAGATATAAACTTGTGGTAAAGTTCTGAAATAGAATGAAAAATTATTCAATACATAGAGCATAATTTGCTATGATATTATGCAGGGGCTAAAAAGAGGAGGAGAGAGAATTGGACAAAAGAAGAGAGACAAAAGAAAGAAGGAAAATAAAAGATAGAAAAGAATAATAATCACCAAGTTAAAAAAAGAAGAAGATCGTTGGGACAGTGGGGGGCATTTAAGTCAGTAATAGGTAATGTAAGAGGGAAAAAAGGGACTAAGAAGAGCAAGTGTTAACCTGTTAACCTGAGTTAGGAAAACAAAGATATAGAGAATGATTCCAATTGAAACTTTTAAATATTAGAAGAAATATAATCAAATGTCAAACACTAGGGTAATAACTATTGAAATTAAATGAAGAATCATCACAGTGGGTATTGGATCTCTTTATAGTACATCATTCCACAGACGAGAGAATTATTACTGAGTCTTAGTTTGAATTTCATCAAAATTTGGGACCTTCAAAAAATATCTATCACTCTTCAGCTTTAGATCTCCCCCAGAGGTGCCTGGGCATGGGAGCCACTCCACTAGTTGCTATGGAGGAACTGGTTCTCATTTGTCAGCCCAAGAGCTAGCCTGAGGCTGGATGCTCAGTGTGTGCTGAATGGTAAATGCTGAATGTAATGTGTCTGTTGGCTGTTTCTATTGTGCACAGTAGCTCAGGATGCTGGGCTCTGAGTTGGGGCTCTGGGCTGTTCCTCTGACTGCACTGGGTCACTGTACCCAGTTCCCTTCTGTTCCCTTCTGGGTCATCCTCGAAGCAGCATTGAGCCTGCTGGCTATCTGAAAATGTAGCACCTGTGGTTGTGGGTTCTCAATGGGTGGTCTGTAGTGCAGAAGTATCTCTCTCTTTCTCTCCCACACACACCTGCCCACCCCACCCCTACACACACCAGCTGAAGCAGATCACCAAGACATTGTCTTTGCTACCAGGAAAAATACTCAGATGTTTTGCCTGGGTGTAAATGTTCACTGCCTGAGATTGTGAACCATGGACACCATTCTACTACACTTGCTGGGACAGTAATCCCACTGACTGCAGCCATGAATCATTGGTGCCATCCCCCACTGCTGCTGCTCAGGACAGAGACTGTCTTCCAATCTGCATCTGTGCTCTCATTTCCTACAGCCATGAATTGTGGGCATATGCTCCCATCTCTGCCAAAGCTCCTGCAAAGCTGTGCAGAGCACTGGGTTTGACTAGCTCGCTCAGAGTGTCCAGTTGTCATATCTGTTCCACCCCACTCCCATTGTTCTCAGAGCAGGGGAGCTGTTTCAACAGATTTTGCTACAAGTGATTCCTCTACAATTTCCTGCTGGATGGATTATGGAGACATTCCTGTTCATGGGTATTCTTTCTGATTTTATTTGTTGCTATCTGAAGGTGGGGAGTTTCCAGGTTGATTTAATTTCTTCTGGAGAGATGGGAGACTGGTCAGCTCTAGACTCCACAAAATGACTGCTCTGTCCACAGCTTTCTGCCCACAATTTGGGTTAACTGCTTGATCTCCTCCAATGATTCTGCTGCTCTTCTCACATTTTACTTTGGTCTGCTTTTCTTTCCAGCTGTTGCTAAGGAAGTCAGCTTATGTACTTTTCCTCTCCCTATCTTTCTGTTGCCCCTCACCCAACCCTGGTCTAGGTTCAGGATTTACAAACTGTCATTTTCTGATCCAGTAACTAAGGTCTTTCCAGGTCTCAGACTGTCCACAATTTGGTCTTAGACCATTTAGTCCATCACCTAATATTCTCATAAGCTATTCCTTCACTTAACTACTTACTCTGCTGTGCAGGAGTCTGGAATCACCATCTAATTCCACTCCACCATCTGAAAAGTTTCTTATTTTACATCTTTGTTCAATTCCTTGCTTTCTGGGTATCCAGAATTCTCTGCATAGATCTTCAAGCACCTGCATAGCACAGAAACCTGGGCCTCTTGAGATGAAGCTTATAAATGGCCAGTGTTAGTTTTGACAAGATTTTTCAAGCTTTGTCATGAGATATCTTTTCTAAAGATAATAGCTACACCCACCCTATTTCCCAGCATATGCCCATCTCTACTGGGCCTCTGGGTCTGTGGAGGGGTGAGGGTCCTTAGAACTCCACTACTGGGGCAAAGTGATTAACTTTCCACTCTTCTCATGCTCCACTACCCACATATGTGGTCTTCCCAGGATCAGACCCTAAGCATAAACATACCTGCCTCTTTATGCTTAGCCTTTAGAATCTCTCTAAGGAATCCCACAAGCTGCCAAACCCAAAGAGAAAGGAAGAATCACTCCTTTCTGTATCCCCAGTCTGAGTCACCTAAGGCCCAATCCTTCTATGTCCATCTCAGTTGCCACCCACCAGGAGAACCCTAGATCTCATGACAGTTTCATGCAAGGACAGTCAGCTAATGCTTGTTATGAGCTCCCTGGCTTGTGCTGCAGGAAGCCACATCAAAAAGATACCCCACAGCTGTCCCAAGATGGCATCCAGCATTAACTCTCCATTCTCCAACTGAGAAGCCCAGAGCACTTCTCACAAAGCAATTTGCTTCACTGTGTTGCTGGAGTTCAGACCAGCCCTCTGTTGTCTGGCTCCCCAGTGCCAAATTTTCTTTGCAAATTAAATCTTTCTTTCTCTTTGGTTCACCTCTGCCCTCCATGGTGGGCTAGTGCAGCATTATTGACTGGATTCCAGAGGTGTATTTTCCTGTCCTGTGTTCAAAATGCTGATTTCCTATCTCTGTGATTCTGATTTTGATATTTGGTGTACTCTTTCTTTCACCCACCTCACTGGGTAGTAGTATTCCTGCAGCTTGAATCTGAAGTCAAAGAGAGACTGGAAATCACATTTTGCCTCTACTCCGCCATTTTTGTGTCTGATGTTGAGAATTTTTGCATGTGTTTATGTCATTTATAAATTTTCTCTGGAGAAATATTTATTCATGTTCTTCAGTCTTTTAAAAAATGGTTTTTTGGTTTTTCACATCATTAAGTTGTATAATGTGTTCTAGATACAAGTTCCTTATCAGCAGTATCATTGCCAAAATTCTTAACAAAGCGTGGTAAATTGAATTCAGTAATATGTAAGAGAATCATATGCCATAACCTAGTGGAATTTATTCCAAGTATGCTTGAATTGTTTAATATTTGAGAAATTGAACAATTAATGTACTGTAGCACATAAAAAAGCAAAACAAGAAAAATCATGATTTTCTAATACATTGTTACTATTATGACTTCAAACAATCAGTTATCTTTTATATCAATTATAGATAAAAAATAAAAAATATTTTATTTTTCTTTCATGCATTCCTTTTCATATACTCTTTCTTTCTTCATGTAAGTCTGTGTTTCTAAGTAATTTTCCTTCTCCATGAAGAATTCTTTTAACATTTTTCTGTAGGGTAGGTCTGCTGGTGATAAATTCCTTTAGGTTTTCTTTGTCTGAGAAAGTCTTCATTTCTCCATCAGCTTTGAAGGGTAATTATACTAGATATAGAATTTCTTGGAAATGGAATTTATGCACATATAAATAGTAGAGTACCTGTTTTCAATTTTGGAAGCTATACATTTGAAATCGTCATGCCATATCCCATGAGTAATTCTATTTTTAACTTTTTGAGGAACTGCAGAATTGTTCCACTGCATTCCCACCATCAATTTCTAAGGGATACAATATTTCCACATTTTTATAAACATTTATCATATTGTCCCATTTTTTAAAGTTGCCGCCATCCTAGTAATGTGAATTTTTTTTTTTTTTTTTTTTTTTTTTTGGTACCAAGGATTGAACTCAGAGGTACTCGACCACTGAGCCACATCCTCAGCCCTATTTTGTGTTTTATATAGAGACAGGGTGTCACTGAGTTGCTTAGCGCCTCACTGTTGCTGAGGCTGGCTTTGAACGTGCAATTCTCCTGCCTCAGCCTCCCAAAGTGTGGGGATTACAGGCATGCACCAAAACACCTGACTGTAATGTGAAATTTTATATTATTATTTTGATTCAGATTTTTCTAAAAGTAAAAAATGCTGAGCATATTTTCATGTGTTTATTTGTCATTTATGTAGAAAATTGAAGAACTTACTATTCACTTTATTTGTCCATTTTTAAAAGAGTATTGTTTGTCATCATATTATTAAATTAAATAGAGCTAATTACTGTGGTTTGAATATTTTTGTCCCTCTAAATTTGTTTAATTATTAGGAAGCTCAAATTTTTATATATCATTCATACTTCTACTGTAACTTTTTCAATGTTTGCTTATTTGTGACTGTCTTCTTTTTTCAAAGAAAAATATTATTTTTGACTTGTAAATTTAAAACAATATTAGGGCTCAAATAATTAAAATAATGCAGAGTTGTATAAACAGATTATTCAAGTCATTTAATTTCCCTTTATATGCTTACAATTTAGTTTATATATTTTCCAATAGTGTTGTGTATATATATATATATACTTGAAAAATGGAATAATACATTTACATGTTTTTTTTCGAAAATTTCACTTTTGATGTCACTATCTCATATACTTTAAGGAATACTCAATGCTCTATAATATTAAGTAGGGCATTTTGTAGGAATAGTTTTTTGGAATTTTCTCCATTTTTTTGCTTTTATTAATTGCCACAATATGCATCTTTATTTTTGAATACTTATTCAGCATATTTCCAGAAAGGTAATTGCTATGTTGGAGAATATAATTATACTACATCTTGTCACATATGCCAAATTGTCATCCTATATATTTATACAAGTTGATAGATTTCCAGCAACTCATTATTACCCATTTCTATAGAAGCACAGTCACACTATTATTAAATGATATTTTAAATTTAAATGCATTTAATTACCATTGAGGTTGGTCCTCTTACAATATATAGTCTCCCTGATTTACTTTGTCATTTTAAATTACTTTATAAAGGGTTGTACCTGTCCTTTGACAGTCCTTTACTTATTGGTATGATAAGAAATGTAAGTATTGATTGACTGATTGTAGGGGAATTCTCCCCCTTTTAATATTTTTTGCCTGTTAATCTTAATGCTATTTTTATATAGAACAGAATTTATGAATTAAATCAGCTTCTTGTGATTGATTATACTGTTCTCTATAGTCTTCTTTAGACTTCTCATTTGCAGGTGAAGAGTTAAACCATCATGCACACCTTGAAAAATATTTCTGACTTAAGGGTCATTGCCTTGTTAAATAGCAGTTAGTGTCTCATGAGGTCCTGTGTGCATATAGGAATCAAAGTATTGTCACTGAATTGACCCCAGGGAAAACCTGCCAAAAAGAGAAACTCAATTCCCTGGGTTTTAATTCATTTGTATAAAGATGTTATATAGTTTATAATGGAATTTAGAAAATATGAAGAGAAGCAAACATTGTTAATAATTCCATGGCTCCAATCCAACAGTTTTTTACTTTGTAGAATTCTCATGTGGACATTGTTACAATGTTTTTTAGGTGTGTGTGTGCACTGAAGTTCCTCTTTTTGTTTGCTTGTTTTATTTTCAGACATTGTTCGTCATAATTTCCTTACTGCAATGCAGATTCTGCTTCCTGTGCTCTGGTCTGAATTGCCTTGTAGCATATTCTGGTTTGTTCTCCCTCTCATCAGTTTCTACCCAAGGAAAGACAGCAAAGAGGTTACAGGGCTTATGATTTTGCACTTGTGTGGGAAAGGGATCTGAATCCGTCTCTGAGTGTTCCTTTAGATGCACTACTGCCCCCTGTCCCAACTTCTCAACCAACCAACTCATCCTCAACAGATTCATGAAGGGTGAACCTGTCTCCCCCTCTCTTATTTTTCTCTTTGTTTTATTTTTTTATTTGTTCTTTTTATTTATAAATGGCAATGGAATCAAAAGCTCACAAGCCTTCATCCCTGTATGCCTATTAACAGTTTACCTGCCAAAAAGGACAAATGCTAAACCTCAGTCTCTAAGATAGCAAAATCATGGGGAATGGGTAATATCAAGGACACTAGAAATATGTCTGGGGAGTGGGGAGGAAGAAGGGAAGGAGCAGGAGGAATAAAGAAAGTAAGTAAAGAGAAAGACTTGTTTTCAAAGTTTTTCCAGGTCTGTGTAGTATACCACCCTTGTTTGGCACTGAGCATGTTTTGTAGAGTCTAAGTATCCCTTTCCTGGTATATTACTACCACTGTCTAAACTCCCACTGTTTGGGTGATATGAGTCAAGGCACCTAAGCTTCTACACCCCAGCTATCTCCTCTTTAAATTGAGGATAATGATGAAAACAACCATGAAGACTGCGTAAAAAGATGGCAAAAGGTAATTCTCTGGCACTGGTTACTTTTTTCTTTTTAACAAACAGTACCTAATATTATCATTTCAAATTACTTTAGTAGTCAGAAGGCCCATACATCATTTAATTTGGGGGTTTTGTTTTCCTGAGGATAAATAACCTTTTTTCTGATACGGCTTTTCTTTTAAAAAATTATATATATATTTACACACACACACACACACACACACACAATAAGTACAATTTTTCCTTTTCCCTTTATCCTCACAGCCTCTGCCTCGGTTTAGAATTTCATCATCTCTCATTTGCGCAATTTCAGGAGCCTAGTAACCTGTCTCCCTGGCAACAGTTTCCACTCTACTCATTGCCTAAGGACTGATTTCCTTCCCTCCCTACCCATCCCCTTCTATTCTTCTATCTTCCTGATCAAATGAATTTCAATGCCACACACATAATACATAGCAAAATATTGTTTATATGCCTGGCCAGACCTTTTTTTGCATATGAATACATGTTTTTGAGTAGTTGAAATGATAGCTATATATAATTTATATTCTGATTTTCACCTAACAGTAATTTTACAAGCTCTTTCCAGACTGCTACAAAGCCCTAACTATTATTTTTGTAGGCAACATGAGGATCTATCAGGGAACAAAGATTATTACTGAATTAGTTATTATTGCACTGTTATTATGCACTGCTTTAGAAATTTATTTTGGTTCCAATTTTTCAGGATAGTTTAAAATAATGCTGTTTTGAAGGTCTGGGTACATATTGATATTTTCCTCAGTGTTGACTAATTTCATTATAAGAAAAATTCTATGTGATAGTGTCCATGGGACAAAAGGTGAAACTATTTTTACAATATTTGATTATAATGCCAGTTGATTTCCAAATGTAATGACTCAATCTTCACTGACCCTTGTGTATTATTGCATCATTTTGCAAAAGGTTACATTATCATTTAACCCAATTTTGCATTTAAGGAATAAAACATTTCTTAATTTAATGATTATGAGTTAGAACATTCAGTTTTATTTTATTTATTTATTTTTATGTGGTGCTGAGAATCGAACCCAGTGCCTCACATGCACTAGGCAAGTGCTCTACCACTGAGCTACAACCCCAGCTCCCAGAACATTCAGTTTTGTTTAGTGAGTAGAAAAGTTCAAATTATCCTAATTTTCACTGTGTATTAGTGTGTGTTTGTGTGTGTGTGCACTATTCACATCTTTTGATTATTCATTATTTATTTAATATTATACTTAATATAAACACTGGATTAGTACAGAGAATAACAACATTTCTGTGATATTTCCTGTAGTGTTTCTCTTTGTTTTTGTTCTTTTTCTGTTATTGTTGGTGGTAGAGGTAGGGCTTTTTCTTTTTCTCCTATAGTTTTTAATACCATTTAATATCCTCAGATTTTTATGTTTTTTTCCTTGTAAAAATTTCCCTAACAACTTTTGACCTGATTACTAAAGGAAAGAACAAAAGTAAAGCAAAATAGCATAGGAGCATGAGCTTTGAGTTAGATGTTTCCTTTCCTTTTTACTGAAGCTTCACCCTGCACACAGCACACAGTGAGATACTCTTAGGGAGCCAGTCTCCGTGTCTTCCCAGGACAAAGGAAATGATAATAGTGAACTAATCTAATCACTCTGAGACTCCCTTAAGAAATGGAAGCACAGAGCTAGACACAGCTTTCAGCAGGCAATAGACAGCACCTCTAGGTTCTATTTTTCTCTTCCCTACACTTTCTTTCTTGTATTATGTGTGTGGCCCTGAAATTCATTCTGATCTAGACATAGAAGAATGGGAGGGGAGGCGAAGGAAGGAAAGAAAATCAGTCCTCAGGCCATGAGTAGAGTGGAAATTGTTGCCAAGGAGACAGGTTACTAGGCTTCTTTACCATCCACATAAGTTTACTGAGACAGGTCTATTGTAATTTGAGGTCTTCTTAAATGAATTAGTGCATCCTCAATAGTGTGAATGCCTAGAGGACAGACAGGGTGTTTTATTTATCTTTGTTTCCCTATCATTTAGGGCTTAAAGAAGGACATTTAAAATTTATATTGAATAAAGGGACAGAACATCATGCTCTGGGGTATGATGATTTCAGAAGGTAAATGACTGTGGGGATGATATTTCAAAATAAGGGCAGAGATTTATGCCTTCTAATGTGCTCTAAGGTCCTTAGAGTGGGATGTTAGTGAGAGAAAATTGCTGTGTTGTGAGAAGAGGCACCCAGAGATGCATTAGGTGTGAGAGAATAAATTAGAAAAAATAAGCTTCAGAAAATTAGGTCCTGTAGATACATTACCCTGATTTCAGAAAGACTAGCTTTTGCCTAGGGAGCAAAAGTAAGCTTGCATCTTGGGTCCTGGACAAATTGCCAATGGTTCTATGTGTTTGGTGAGTCAGAGTTTTAATGTTTTAACTTTGTCAGTGTACTAATCTTGCTTGTGATTTATTAAGTTTATCCCTGTTTCATACTTTGAAATAATAATATAACTTGTGTGGATTTTTAAAATCTTACTTTCCAAATTTTCCTTGCTAATCAGTAGGTGTTATGGTTTAGCTATGAGGTGTCCCTCAAAAGCTCATGTGTGAGACAATGCAAGCAACTTTAGAGGTAAAATGATTGGGTTATGAAAGCCTTAATCTAATCAGTATATCAATCTACTGATAGGGATTAACTGGGTGGTAACTGTAGGCAGGTAAGGTATAGATGAAGCTAGTGGGTGAACTGAGGCACTGCTTTGGGGTTTATATTTTGTCCCTGATGAGCGAAGCTCTTTCTGCTTCCTGATTGCCTTATATGGTGCTGCTTTCCTCCTCCACACCTTCCCACCATGATGTTCAGCCTTACCCCAGTTCCAGAACAATGGAATGGACTGAGACCTCTGAAATAATCAGTGCCAAATAAATTATTCCTCATCTAAAATTGTTCTTGTCAGATCTTTTGGTCACAGCAGCAAAAAACATGACTAAAACAATAGGAATACAAAATTGTAATTAAATTTTTTAAAATAATTATATGTTAAGAGATGGTTACAAGAAATGATACAGAGGGATAGTATGTATTCTTTATACAGTGCTAGCAGCATATAAAACTCTGGTATAATGTCACAAACAGGATATTGGCATTGATACAATCAAGACACAGCACATTTCCATCATCACTAGCATTATGTTCCCCTTTATCATCCACATTTACTTTCTTCATGCCTATTCCCCATCCTTAAAAACCAGCAAGAAGTAATCTGTTCTCTATTTCTATAATTTTGTCACTTATAGAATTTTATACAGAGAATAAGAATACTTTTGAGCTTGACTTTTTATTCACTCAGAATAATTCTCTAGAGATTCATTTTATGTATATCAATATTTCACTCTTTTTTATTGCTGAATACTATTTCCTGGTATGGATGTACCACAGTTTTCTCAATTAGACAATAATTTAAAGGAATCTGGGTTTGTGTTATTCAGATTTCCATTGCCATAAGAAATACCTGAAATAATAAACTTAATATGAGAAAATAGTTATTTTTGACTCAGTTTTGAATGGTTCGATCCATGATGGGGCAAACTCATTGCTTTTAGTCCTCTGTTGGCAGGGGTTGGGGGCGGTAATACATTATGTAGAAGCACATGGTGTAGCAAAAGTGCTCACTTCATGGCCTTGAAGAAAGGAAGAGACCATAGTTCCACAGTGCCCTTTGAAGACATGCCTCCAATTAAAAATCCCCAATAGGCCTCATCTCTTAGAGTTTCTACCACTTTCCAACAGTGCCAGGCTGGGGACTGGGGATAAAGACTTTTTCTTTTAATATATTTTTTTTAGTTGTGGATGGACACAATGTCTTTATTTTATTGCTTTGTATGTGGTGCTGAGGATCGAACCCAGGGCCTCACGCATGTGAGGCAAGCGCTCTACCGCTGAGCTACGATCCCAACCCCTGGGGATAAAGACTTTAACACTTACACATTAAAAGGCAAATTTTGGATTTCTAGATCCAAATTATAGCAGAGTTGTTTCCATTTTCTAGATTGTTATGGATAAATATTCATGGATAGGCTTTTTTGTAGATGTAAGTTTTCATTTCACTAGGATCAATATCCAGGAATACAATTCCTAGCTAATGTGGTAGATGTATATGCTTAGATTTGTTGTTTGGTTGGTTGTTGGTTTTTCCTTTGTTTTGTTTTGGTACTGGGAATTGAACCCAGGAGCACATTATCATGCTACATCCCCAGCCCACGTTTTTATTATTCTTTGAGACAGAGTCTTGCAAAATTGCTAAAGCTATCCTCAAAATTCTGATTCCCCTGCTTCAGCCTCCCAAGTCACTGGAATTACAGGATTGCTCCACTCCACCTGGCATTTTAGGTTTTTAAGTACTGTCAGTTTTCCAGAATGACTCCATGACATTTTGAATTTCTACCAGTATGTATAAATGTTTCAATTTCTCTACATACTAACCACCATTTTGTGTCATTTTTCCTCCTCTTCCTTTTCTATTCTCTTCTTTTTCTTTTTTGTTTGTTTGTTATTATGAAAGTCTTATGGGTGTGTAATATGTCATTATCTCATAGTGTTGTTTTGGGGTTTTTTTTGTGATGATGGTGATGTTTTGTTATTGTTTGTTTGTTCTTTGGGGTTTTATTTTTATTTTTGGTACTGAGGATTGAACTCCTAGGTGTTTAACTACTGAGCCACATCCCCAGACCTTTTTTTATTTTTTATTTTGAGACCATGTCTCACTAAGTTCCTTAGGGCCTCATTACATTACTGGGGCTGACCTTATACTTGTGTTCTTCCTGCCTGAGCCATCCCAGTCTCTGGGATTACAGGTATGCACTGGTGTGCCCAGTTCATGGTAGTTTTGACTTAATTTTAATGAAGTCCAGCTTATCAACTTCTCCTATGGAATTTGGGTTTTGGTCTAAGAACTTGTTTTCTAGTTGTATACATCAAAAAATATTCTTCTCAGTTCTTTCTAAAGCTTTACATTACCATTTTACTTTTAAATATGTAATCAGTTTTGAAATAACCTTTGGAGAAGGTGAAAGGTAGGTCAATGTTCATTGTTTCGTCTATGATTGTTTAATTACTCTCATGAAATTTTTGAAAAGACTTTCATTTCCCATTTAATTGCTTTTACTCCTTTGTTGAAAATGGCCACACTGATGAGTATGTTTTAATTTTTCTATTCTGTTTCACTGATCAATGTGTCTATCCCTTCTACCACTATTACATACTATTTTTATGGAGACACAACTATAAAATTTACCCTTTTAAAGTGCACTATTCAGTGGTTTTTTTAAATATGTTCAAAGAGTTTTGCAATGATCACAATTCTAGAGTTCCAGAACATTTTAATTATCCCAAATAATACTATGCACCCATTAGCAGTCACTAATGCAATTAGCAGTCTTCCACCAAGAACCCTGTCAGTCCCTAATCTACTTCTGATCTCTAGTGATTTGTCTATTCTTGATATTTCATTTAAATAGGATTATTTAATATATGACCTTTGGCTTTTGGTATCTTTTGTGTCTATTTTTGTTGACTTATAATAATGTTTTTAAGATTAATTCATGTCACAGCATGTATCAATATTTAATTTTTTTTGGTGGAAGAATATTTTATTGTTTCATCATACTCTACCAAATTTTGTTTATATATTTCTTAACTGCTGTGCACTTCAGTTCTTTCTTTCTTTTGGCTCTTGTGAATAGTGCTGCTATAAACATCCATATACAAGTATGTTTCACAGTCAATTTTAATCTTCAGAGCATATACTTATGTGTAGAATTGCTGAGTCATATAGTAACTTCAGGATTAGAGTTTTGTTTTTATTTTTATAATGTACTATTTTATTAGATTGTTTTCAGAAGTGGCATCACCATTTTACATTCACAATAACAACATAAGTTGGATCAAACTTTACAATACTTGCTGATGCCTGTCATTTTTATTAGGGTCATCTTGGGGAAGTGAAGTGATATCTTATGATGTTGATGTATATTTCTTTAATGACTAATAATGGTGAACATATTTCCATTTATTTATTGGCCATTTATATATATTATTTGGATTCACATTGATTTAAGTACTTTGACCATTTTCACTGAGCTCTTTGTCTTTTTCTTTTCTCTTTTTGTGTTGTAAGACTTCTCTATGTTCTGGGGTGTAGTGGAAGAATAGACATTCATTGAATTAGAGAAAGGAGATTGAAGGGAAAGGAGGGAGAATGGGAATAGGAAAGAACATAGAATGAATCAGACATAACTTTCCTATGTACATATATGAATACATGACCAGTGTAACTCTATATCATGTGCAACTGTAACAATGGGATCCTAATTAGAATGATCCATGCATGTATAATATGTCAAAATACTCTACTGTAATGTATATCTAAAAAAAAACAAATAAAAGAAGTTTAAAAAAACAATTATCCAAAAAATACATAGCTTTATTTCATTTCCCTTCAGTTCTAGTCCATTGATTTATATGACTGTATTCATCTCAGTGTTCTTTTGATTACTCCTATGGTTTGAATGACCCCTCCAAAATTTATTTTGAACATTAGTCCTCAAAGTCATGTGTGAATGATTTTTGGATATGGGGAATTTATAAGTCACTTAAGATTAGATGAATTCATTAGGGTGAGGCCCCCATGGTTGCTTTAGTGGCAGTATAGGGAGAAGAAAAGATACACAAATTAGTGCCCACCATGTGTTAGACTCAGATATTCTCACTATGTCTTGCCCTGTGTCACTTTTTCAGGGAGGCCCCAACCAGCAGGAAGGAAGTTGATTCAAAACAGCTGCCAGATCTTGAACTTCCAAAACTTCAGAACCATGAGTGGAATAAAACCTTTATTCTTTATAAATTATTCATTCTGTGGCATTACTTTATAGTAACAGATAGTGGACTAACACAATTACCATCTAGTGAATTTTGAAATTGAGAAATATGAACCTTCCAACTTTGTTCTTTTTCAGGATTGTTTGGGATATTTTAAGTTCTTTGTATTACCATAAAAATTTTAATATCAGCCTGATAGTTTCTGTAAAATGAAAATAAATAAGTAACTAGGCTTGATTTCAATAAAGATTGTGTTGAATCTTAGATTAATTTTGAAAATGTGACCATATTAAAAAATATGAATTCTTCCAGCCAATATACATGGAATATGTTTGCATTTAGTTATATCTTCAATCTCTTCTAGTGTTCACTCTGTGGTTTTCAGTGTGCAAGCCATGCACTTGTCTTGATAAATTTAACTTCTAAGTATTTTAATTTTATATTGTATATGTAATTATTCTCTTAATTTCCTATTTGCATTATCTGTTATGTACAATAGATTTATCAATATTGACATTGCACAGCCTGCAAAATATTCTAATAAATTAACTTCAATAGCTTTTAATAGGACCTTATAGAAACCATAAGTCTGTATACATCACCATGTAGTACTCACCGGATAGTAGTTTTATTTCTTCTTTTACAATCCTGGATTGCTTCTGTTTTTTTTCTTGCCAACTTTCCCTAGCCAGAATCCCTATGCAATATGAATAGAAGTGGCAAGAGCAGATGCCCTTGTCTTTTTCTAGGTCTCCAGGGAAAAGTGCTCAGTCTTTCACCAATGATATTGTGTTAGCCATGGCTTTTTATAGATGCCATTTTCCATGTTAAGGAAATTACCTTTTGTTCCTAATTAGTTCAATATCTTTACAATGAACTAGTGTTGAAATTTGTCAAATACTTTTCTCATAACTATTTTTGAGGGGTGAGTACTGGTCACTCTGGGGTGAGAGTGGTCAACTTTGGAGCACTTGACCACTGAGCAACATCTTCAGCCTTATTTTGTATTTTATTTAGAGACAGGGTCTCACCGAGTTGCATAGAGCCTCACTTTTGCTGAAACTAGCTTTGAACTCTTGATCCTGCCTCAGCCTCCTGAGCCACTGGGATTACAGGCATGCACAACCACACCCAGCTCCCCATAATGATTGAGATGATCATTTGGCCTTTGGCCTTTATTTTATTAGTGTGGTGAATTATATTAATTAATTTGCCTATGTTGAACCACTCTTACATCCATACCATATAATCATTTCATATGATGCTGGATTTGTTTTTATCTATTACTTTGTTGAGAATTTTAGCATGTTCAGTTATAGGGATGTGGTTTTCACTTCTTGTGATATTTTTGTCTAGTTTTGGTATCAGGGAAACACTGGTTTCATATAATCAATTGTGAAGAACTTCATTTGCCTATATTCTGTTAGATTTTATGAATGATTGGTATTCTTTTTAATCATTGGAAGTATTCTCTATGAAGATATCTCTAGTCCTCAGAAAGTTTTTCTTTTGGGGAAGCTTTTTTTAAAAAAAATATTAATTATTGTTATTGTTCTTTACAAGTCTATTATTTTTAGCCAGTTTCAGCAGTTTGGGTCTTTTAAGAAATTTCTCCATTTCATCCAGGGTATGTAAGAAATTAATATACACTCAGTCATAGTGTTCTCATAGAGTCCTTATTTATATAAGGTCTCCCTTATGGTTTCTAACTTTAGTAATTTGTATCCTCTCTGTTTTTTAATTTTTTTTTTAGTCTAGGCAAATGTTTGTCAATTATACTTACTTTTTCATATAACAAATTTCTGGTTTGTTTGATAAGTCTATTAATTTTCTACTCTATAATTTATATACTTATACTCTCATCTTTCTTATTTCCTTTATTAGTGTGTTTTGCCTTTAATTGGCTATCATTTCTTTCTAGCTTGGGGGAAATAAGGTTATTCATTTGATATCTTCTTTTTCACATAGGTACAAATATATATGTATATATACCTCTAAATACTATTTTATGACCTTCAAATTTTGATTTTGTGTGTTTTCAATTTTCTTTATCTTAAAATATTTTCTAATTTCAGTTTTATTTTCTGAGTTACATCAGTTATTAAGGAGTATTTTAACTGCTATGTATTTGTGACTTCCCCATCATTTTTGTTTCTTTGATTTTCTTTTCATTTTGGTTGGAGAATATGCTATCTGTGATTTAAATCCTTTTAAATTTATTGAAAATAATATTGTGTCTTCACATATGGTCTCTCTGGACAATGTTTTGTGTGCACATAAATAGAATATACACTCTACTATTGTTGGGTAAAGTGTTTTGCATTTGTCTATTATGTATAATTGATTCTTTGTGCTATTCAAGTGTTCTATTTCCATGTTAATTTTCTGTCTAGTTGTTCTATCCATTATTGAAAGTAGGGTATTGAAGTACCCAATAATTATGGTTGAATTGTTTATTTCTCCTTTCAATTCTGTATTGCTTCATGTATTTGAGGTCTTTTTTGTTAGATGAATATGTTTATAATTCTTTTATCTTTATAATAGATGGAACATTCATCATTATCAGGCACCCTTCTTTTTCTCTAATATTTTTTGTCTTAAAGATTAACGTCTATAATGCTAGTCTAGGCACTTTAGCTCTATTGTTGAAAACTGGTACATATTTTAACTATTTTTCCACCTGAATTATTTGCGTCTTTAAATCTAAAATCTCATTTAGAGAATTAATAGTTATCTTTATATTAATCTCTCTGGTTTGATTTTAATTGACTTGCATTTCATTGTATTATTGATAATTTAAGATGTTCAACTGCCACTTGGCTGTTTTTTCTCTAGCCTATGTCTTTTCTGTTTCTCTGTTCCTGTTGTGAACTCCTAAATCTTCTCTGTTAAATATATGTTTTCTGGTGTAACATTTTAATTCCCTTGACTTTTCTTTCACAGTATGTTTTAAAGATATTTTAATGGTAGCCCCCAACATTGTAATTAACAGCTTAATTTAAAACAATCTAGTGTAGATTAATACCACCTTAATTTTATAGTATACAAGGAATTTGCTCCTTTATAGCTGTGTTTGCTCCAACTAATTTGTTTTGTAATTGTCATTCAAATTACATCTTTATATACTTTAATCCCATCAGCACAGATTTATAATCATTGCTTTATGCAATTGCCATTTAAATTACATAGGATTAACAAAAGTGTTACAAACAACAAATCTCATTATGTTGTCTTTTATATTCACCTAAGTAGTTGCTTCTACTAAGAATATTTCTAGTGTCCTATGATTTCAGCTGGATAAATTCCATTCAGTATTTTTTTGTGGTGCAGGCTTATTAGTAACAAATTCTCTTAGTTTTGTCTGCATGTTTTGGGTTTTTTGTTTGTCGTTTCATATCTATAAAGATATTAACTTCTTTCATATATTTTGAAGGATACATCACTGGATATAAGAATTGTTGATTAACAGTAATTTTCACCCCAGCATATTGAATATGTACCCTACTACCTCCTGTCCTCTGTGGTTTCTTATGAGCAAGCACCTTTTACCATCAATGATGATGGCTTATATCTGTTGAGTTGCTCCACTCTTACTTTGGAGAGTTTCTCTTTGTCTCTGACATTTTGATCACAATGTATCCATATATGAATGTGTCTGAGTTTGATTTATTTAGATACATTGAATCTACATGAATATAATACCATTTTTCATCAAATTGGTGCCTATTTCTCCTTGAGTACTCTTCTGGCCTTTCTCCTTTCCTAGTCCTCTGAACTCCCATTATGCATGTGTTGTTACATTTCATAAGGTTCAACAAATCAATAAAGCTCTTTTCCTGAATTTTTAAAATTTTTCATCTCAATTGGGCCATCTCAATTGAGCTATTTTTGAATTGTTAATTATTTCCTGTGCCAGCTTCAATCTACTGTTGCATCCTCCTAGCGTATTTGTATTTCAGTTATTGTCCCTTTTTCCTAAAAATTATATCTGGTCTTTTAAAAATATAAATCCATCACTTTACTGATATTATTTATTTTTGAGGCAGTCTTCACACACACACACACACACACACACACACACACAAAACCACAGTCTAGTGATGTTGTCATTTTACTAGTTCAAATGAAGCGTCAAAACATCCCTTTTCTTTACATCCCTTTGCTCACCATCATTTATGTTATAATGATATAAAATATTCCCTCTATCAACATTTTGAACTCCAGGAGGAAATGATGTAAGTTTTGATTCATCATCAAATATAACTTAAGAGACTTGATGGAAGAAAGAACATCTGATCATCTGATATATATCTAATGTGTGTGTGTGTGTGTGTACATATACAGGCTTATTGTGTTCTTCCTTCCTTCCTGGTCTTTGAAACTTTGGTTTTTCATTGCTTTCTACTATTTAGAGATCATCATTTAGTCACACTTTCCTAGCATTTCTGAAGGTGACAAATCATAGATAAACTATATCTTAATTTTTCTTCACCTGAAAATGTCTTGATTCCTCATCATTCTCGAACCCATATTTTGAACAGATATGAGATTCAAGAGTGGCAGTCCTTTTCATTCAGACCTCGAAAATTGATGTGACACTTCCTTCTGGATCCCTTGGCTTCTGGTGAGAATTCCGCTGTTTTTGAAATTGCTTTCCCCTCTCAGGTAGGGTGTTGTTTCTCTCTGAATGCTTTCAAAAGTTTTTCTTTGTGTTTTAGTTTTCTGAAGTTTGACTGATGTATCTTGGTATCCATTTCTTTGGGTTTATTTTGTTTGGCATCAATTTCTTGAAGAAATATATATTCCTTCTGCCAGACTTGGGAAGTATTTGGTCATTATTTCCTTAGTAGTTTCCTAGCCCTGTCAACTTGTCCCCTTCCTTCAAGAACTCATATTTTCTGAAGTTTAGATCTCTCATTATATTGCCACAGGTTGCTGAGGCTCTATTCATTTCTTTATTTTTTCCAATCCATTTGCTCTGTTGTCATGATGGGGTAATTTGCATTTTTCTATCTTCAAGCTCACGGATTCATTTCTCTATCCCCTCCATTTTTCTGCTGAACCTTATTGTGTGAACTCCTTTGTTCTTCACTTGACTGCCTTTGCTTGCTAGTTACAGAACTTTCTGTAGTTCTTATAAAGTTGTCTATATGCATGATTATGGTGTTTCAGAACACCATAATCTCTTCCTTTTATTGCTTCCTTTCTAATCTGCAAAATCTTTTTCTTTCTTCTTCTACCTTATTGTACCAGCTAGAACATCTAGTATAACATTGAATGGAAATGTAAAAGTGCACTCCCTTGTCTTATTCCTGAAACTATGAAGAAAGCATTCCATATTTTGTCATTAAATCTGAATTTAAGTATGACTTCATAAGGGACATTAGGTTCAGAAAGAAAGGGAGAGAGAAAGAAGTGCCTTCTATGAGGATATATGTAAACTGAGGTCATTTAGCACCATCATCAGTCTACAAGTGAGCTATCGTCATTCCTGAAGGAATGCCCCAAGAAAAGCAATAGAGTTGCCTGGTTCCTACAAGAAAGTAATATTGACATGTCCACTAGTTAGGTCATTGATAAGCCACTGGACATGTTACCTGCACTATTGCTCTGCTAATACTAATAAATTGAGTTATTTGTCCATTTCACCTAGGTTTTCTGATTAAATGGCATAAATGTTTTCAAAACATTTCTATATATCATTTTAATGTTTATATAATGTTTAGTGATATATGGTTTTCTGTGTATGAAATTTTTGTATCTTCTTTTTATAATTTGATTACTTATAAGCATATAATCTTATAATCTTATAGATCTTTCTAAGGATTTGTTATTAAAAACCTTCCCACTAATAAAAAATAACTCCTAACCCAGATAGCAGGTAGCTTCACTGGTGAATTTTATAAAGTTTAAGAAAGATATTATATTGATCTTACAAAAAAATCTCATTAAAAAGAAAGGTGGAAACTTTTTCCAACTCATTTTTTTCATGCTATGATTACTGTGATAACAAAATCAAATAAAGACATTATGGAGAAACTAAGATTAATTTCCTCATGAGCATGGATATTAAAATTTTTTAATAAAATATTAGCATAGTAAATCCATCAATATGTAAAAGTATAATAAATCATGATCCAGTGGGAGATTATGAAAGCTAGTTTTAATGTTAAAAATCTACCAATACAATTCATTATTTAGAGAATAAAGTAGAAAATTATACATTCACTCAGAAGATATATTGAAATCATTTCCTAAAATCCAACATCTATGCATTATAAAAATATCAAATAGCATTGAAAAGAACTTCCTCAAAACAGCAAGAAGAATCTAAGACAAATCCACATCTAAAGTCATATGTAGTAATAAAGAACTAAATGCTCTCTTTATAATTTCAGGAATAATACCAGAAGTTGCCATTTCTATTCAAAATTATGCTGGAGGTGCTAGCTGGTACAACAAGGTTAGAAGAAAAAGATCTATGTAGATTAGAAAGGAAGAAATAAGGTAGTTTATATTCACAGGCAACATGATGCTATATATAGACAACCTTACAGGATCTACCAAGAAACCCTATAACTAATGAATGAAGGTAGCACAGAATAAGTTCAAGAGAAAAATGGATGGAATGGAGGGGTGGGGATATATAAACTTCAAGATAAGACAATAGAAATTACTTAATCATAACAACAATGGACTGGAAAAAATAAAGAAATGAATAAAGCCTCCACAACTTGTGGCACTATAAAAAGAGATCTGAACTACATATAATAGGAGTTCTAAAAGGAGATAGAGAAAGATAGCAGACCTGGAAAACTACCAAGGAAATAACTGACTGAAGACTTCCCAAGTTTGGAAGAAGACATGGACATGTTTATTCAGGAAACTGAATGATGCCCAAGCAGAATAAACCTACTTTGGTTTAGATAGCAGGAGTCCCACAAAAGCTCATGAGTGAGATGATGCAATAAAGTTTAATCCATATATTAATCCTCTGATACCAAGTAAGTGGGTGATAACTTATATACAGGTAGGATGTGGCTGGAGGAGCTGGGTTGATGGAGGTATGCCTTTGGGGTATTTTGTTGTGGTGAAAAGGGTCCTCTCTCTCTCTCTCTCTCTCTCTCTCTCTCTCTCTCTCTCTCTTTCTCCTTCCTGGTGCCATATCCTGAGCCACTTTTCTCTACCACACTCCTCACCATGATGTCCTGCCTCACCTCAAGCCCCAAGGAATGTAATCAGCCATCTATGGACTGGGACCCCCAAAACCTTAAACCCCAAATAAACTTTTCCTTCTTAAAATTGTTCTTGTCAGGTCTTGGTCACAGCGATGAAAAAACTGACTAAAACAAAACCTGAAGAAATGAATACCAAAGTACATCATAGTAAAACTTCAGAAAACTAATACACAAGGAAAACTTTGAAAGCAGTCAGGGAGAAACAACACCTTACCTGAGAGGGGAAAGCAATTTCAAAAACAGTGGAATTCTCACCAGAAGCCATGGGAGCCAGAAGGACAATTTTCGAGTTCTGAATGAAAATCCCTGCCACTCCTGAATCTCATATCTACTGAAAATTTAGTTTAGGAATGAAGAGGAATCAAGACATTTTCAGATGAAGAAAAAAGTAAGATAATTTGTCACCAAGCAATGTGGTGTTGAAAAAATACAGTTTTCTAAACCAAAAGGTACTATTGAAAGTTAACTTTCATAAAGCAAATTTTTAAAATATTGATGTCAATGTTTTTTTTTCTTTTATGTATTGTAATTTCTGTACCCTCCCTATCTAAGCTTTGTTTTACTGATAATTCTCACAAAATATATATTTGGGGGATTATTTTAGATTCCATTTTACCTATAGATCTATACAACTGACATTCTGTGAAATTTTTGGGATCATTTTTAATTTATCACAACAATGTGTCATAGTTTTCAGTTTGGAACTCTTATCAGTAAGGTTTTGTAAATTTTTTAAATGCAGTTATAAATGTTATTTTAAATAATACTTTCCAATGACTATTGCTAGTGAATCTGTGTATTTATATTTATACTTTGATTTTTTAATATTGTAGAATATATAAGCTTTCTAAATGCACTTATGAATCATAATAGGTATTGTATATTCCTTAAAAGAAGGTTCTCTACAGAGATCAATATTCAATGTACATAAAGGCATGCTTTGCCACGTTTGAAATATTTTTCAGAATTATTATTTTAATTGAACATATTTATGGAATACCATGTTACAATATGGTACATTTATATACAGTATAATTATTAAATTAGAGTAATTAACGTTTCCATCTCCTTAAACATTTAAAAACCTTAGATTAATGCATAATGGTTATTTAGATAATTATACATACTTATGAGGTACAAGTGTGATATTTTAACACATGTGTAAAATATGTACTCATTAAATAAGGGTAATTAACATTTCTATCTTATTATCATTACTTTCTGTTTAGAACCATCACACTTCTCTCCTCTAGTTATTCATAAAACATATATGCTTTATGTTTGTGAATGCAGTTCCCCAGTGTTCTGAAGAACAATGGAACTTATTATTTCAATCTAACTGTGTTTGGGTACCTGTCATTTACCTCCCTCTCTCTACAATGCCCCCTGTCTAGCCTCTAGTATTCATGACCATACATTCCAATCAACTTTTATTATTTTAATATCCATGCATGAGGCAGAATGTGTTTATATCATTTATTTCATTTAACATAATGCCCTACAGCTCTATCCATTGTTCTGCAAACAATAGGATGTCATTTTTTTATGATTGAATAAAATTACATTGTTTAATGGATGGATCAAGTTTTAACTCTTACTAATCTTTATGGAATTTATTTATTATTTATTTCTTTTAATATTTTTTGCTTCATTACACTGACTAGAACCTGGAATACAATATTGACTGAAAGTGATGAGACAGCAAGGCTGCCCTCTTTCATCTCTAAGGGGAAAATATTAAGTCTTTCTCTATTAAGTATGTTGCTATCTGTAAATAATTCACAGATACTTATCATCAGTTTAAAGAATATCTCTTCTATTTGTAGTTTGTTGATAGGTTTTTTTTACTGGAAAAAGGCTTTGAATTTGTCATATGAATTTCCTGTATCTCCTAAGATGAGTCTATGGTTTTCATTGTTTATTATATATTATCATACTATTATACAAAATACACATCATAATATGATATATACTATCTAATATAGTGTGTGTGTATATGTGGGTATATGTGTATATATATATATGTATGTGTGTGTGTGTGTGTGTGTATATATATATATATATATATATATATATATATGCATAATACTGTTACAGGTTTACATTTGAGGTGTTCCCTAAAAGCTCATCTGTGAGACAATGCAAGATGGTTTAGAGGTGAAATGGCTGGGTTAGGAGAGCCTTAAATCTGAAAGCAGGTCGGGTGTGGCTGGAGGATGTTGGTCATTGGGGGCATGCTTTTGGGCTTCATATTTTGTCATGATGAAGATATCTCGATATATCTCTCTCTCTCTCTCTCCCCCTCCCTCCCTCCCTCCTCTTTCTGGTGCCATGTTCCCAGTTGCTTCCCTCCACCACACTTTTCTACCATGACATTCTGCCTCACCTAGAGCTCCAAGAAATGGAGCCAGCCTTTTATGAGCTGAGATTTCTGAAATTGTGAAATAAACTTTTTCTCCTAAAACTTTTCTTATCAGTTATTTTGGTCATAGCAGCAAAAAAGCTGATTGAAACATATACTAGAATATATTATTATATATTATTATTAATTATTATTATTAATTATTTGGTACCAGGGAGTGAACACAGGGGAGCTTAGTTTTTTGTTATTGTTGTTATGTTTTGTTTTAGAGACAGGATCTCACTAAGTTGTTTAGGACCTCCCTCACTAAATTACTGAAGCTAGCTTTGAAATTGTAATTCTCTTGCCTCAGCCTCCCAAGCTGCTGAGATTACAAGTATGTGCCAACACATCTGGCTTTTATTATTGCATGTTATATTTTAGTATAATAGATATACTATATTATATAGCATTTATGTTATCATATTTAAATTTTATTATATATTCATATAATCTATAAATTGTTTTTTAACTTTACATTTACCTTATAAATTCTACGTGGTCCTGGTGAATAGAAATTTTAATTATTTCTAAATTCAATTTACTAAATTTTGTTAAAGATTTTTGTTTATGTGTTCACTGTGAAAATTGATCTATAGTCTTCCTTACTTTCAAATTTCTGTAAAGTTCTGTTTTTTGTGTAAAAGCAATGAAGCATTCATAAAAATGAGTTAGGAAATGGTCAAACCAGCCGGTCTGGGCTGCTTAACACAGACTATTTACAAGAAAGGCACATCTTCAGAGCTGGCCCTTTACCTGATCCTGAGATACGAGTTCTTAAGCTCATGGAATACTCTACCTGATAGGATTTTCTTTGTAGGCCTGAATTAGTGGACCATATGGCACCAGTTTAATCAGATAGTTTTAGTCAACAATATGACTTATGGGGAGTGTCTTACTTTATTCTGATAATTTGAGCTTGAATAACTGCAGCTGGTCATGTAGCTGTTTTGTACCTTTGTGAGTGGTCTGCAATGAAAATATAAAAATTCAGTTGAGGATCTTTGGAGGACAAGTCTTCAAGTATGTTGCTGAGAGAATTAGCTTCTCTAAAAGACGCCCCATGAAAGAACAACTGGAGTTGCTGGGATTGTAGCTCAGTGGTAGAGCACTTGCCTCGCAAGCGTGAGGCCCTGGGTTCGATCCTTAGCACCACATACAAAGCAATAAAGTAAAGACATCATGTCTATCTACAACTAAAAAAAAATTATTAAAAAAAAGAACAACTGGGCTCTTCCCTGCTGGCTGCCAGGCGCGAGCTGTGAGGGATTTGCTTGCGTGCCGAACTCCTCGGAACCATGGCATCCCTTTCCCTCGCACCCGTTAACATCTTCAAGGCTGGAGCTGATGAAGAGAGAGCGGAGACAGCTCGTCTGTCGTCATTTATTGGTGCCATTGCCATTGGAGATTTGGTAAAGAGCACGTTGGGACCTAAAGGAATGGACAAAAT
>PVHX01001469.1:112741-207212 GCA_004024805.1 Geosciurus inauris | reverse complement strand
GGCTCACGCTTGTAATCCCAGCACTTTGGGAGGCTGAGACAGGAGGATCGCGAGTTCAAAGCCAGCCTCAGCAACGGTGAGGTGCTAAGTAACTCAGTGAGACCCTGTCTCTACATAAAACACACAAAAAAATAGGGCTGGGGATGTGGCTCAGTGGTTGAGTGTCCCTGAGTTCAATCCCCGGTACCAAAAAAAAAAACCAGACAAAGGCATGTCATCCATCTACAACTACAGCATTTTGATTTTTTTTTAAAGCAAAGAGAAAAATATAGGACATGGTATCAACTAGTGATGTCACAGCTATCTTGTTTAAATATACTGTCTGATGTTTACAAAATGACAAAAGTCCTCCAATTGCTCATTTCTTAGAAGGCATCTTTGTTGTTAAATGATGCATGTTATATATAATATTATGAGGTGATAAATGATATGCAAAAGTAGAGCAGTTCAAAGGGGGTTTGTATAAACTTGCAGAAGGGGCAGAGTCTCTGGGGGAGCTGCCATTCTAGGAAAGGCAAGAAGCAGCTGAGGGGCTAAGTCATGACTGTATCTGGGGAAAGAGCTCTCCTGGTCCAGGGAACGGAGGAACAGCATTCGAGGACATCTCTGAAGCAGAAGTAGTCCAAGTCAGAAGAGAAGGAAGCCTGTGTGTTGCTGGAGTGGGTAAGCAGGGTATAGAGTAGTAGGAGGTTGAGGGCAGAGTGGCTTTTGGGGTCAGAATTTAACTGTAGTGGGAGGACTTTGCTTCTATCTACTTACTTGTCTGTCAGTCTGTCTGTCAATTTAGATATGTAGGTCTATTACTCTCTCTCTCTTTCTACATATATGTGTGTGTGTGTGTGTGTGTGTGTGTGTCAAAGTATCACTGAGGTTTTTGGTCTGAGTGTCTGGAAGCCAGACTAAATTAAGAGTTTTGTCTGGAATTCCTACCCCAAACCTCTTAATTCCCTGAAGTCACCGGAATGACACGACAGCCCTGAACTTTCCAAACAGCTGCATGGAGTTAGCATCCATCCTTCCTCGCAGAGCGTCTGATCCCTTCCCTGAACTTATGCCCCACTGCTCTCTGCATTGGAGCATGGGCTGTGTGGTGCTGATCCAGGCTTAGGACTTCTAGCCTCTGACATGCACAGCCTACCTCCCTCTGTTGGGACATGCCCAACAGTACCAGTGCACCTGACTCTCCTCTGCTCTGAGTCTGGGCAGTGTTTGGCATGTCCTTCTGGCCCTCACCTTTGGGTTCACGTGCAAGGGTCTACGAGGCTGGCCTCAGGATTATTTTATTCACAGACATTTCTCCTTGTGCTGGTCTGAAACAGTGGAGGTCAGTCAGCAGTCCCTGGCTCTTTGTTGGCCCAGGTGGCCTGGCCGTGTGCCACTTTTTGTAACCGTGCCCTGTTTACTCAACTTCCTGGATTTTTAAGATTCTCCTGGTCAGGGCTTCTGGGATGGTATATAGGCCAGGCTTGGTGAAAGGGCCCCACCATGAAGAAGTTGCAGCTGTTCAGGGATAAGGCTCATTTTCCCATGTGTGTGCAGTTATGCACTTAGTGGATCAGATACTACAGGACTCTGGGAAATGATCTGGAGAGTCAGTGGCAGGAGCAGTTGTCTGTAATGGCTGGGCTTTGTTTTGACCCATTCCTTACCCCTCAGAAGCCTCTCAGTGAGTAACATGGAAGGGTCAGACATCTCTTGTTTCCCCTCCTGATGGGATCAGGAGTGCCACTGTATGGCATCTCTCCTAACTCTCAGCTGGGGATGTGTATGCGCTTGTCCACAAGCACACGAACCATGTGTATTTGGAATGAAAAGCTCTGGGGAAAATGAATTTAAATCGACTCTCAGCTATTTGTTCTGGAACGATCCATGTTTATTTAAGTCACCAGCCTCCCGCCTAAGTGCGGTCACAAGCTCTCCCAAATTCCTTAGACACCCAAATAACTCAGTACTCAAAGATCTCGTGCCCTTCCCCAGACCCTGCCCCAGGCCTGCCTGACAGGTGCATTCTGGACACAGTGACCCCAGGAAAGTGAAGGCCTCAGCTACATTCAGCAGAAGGAAGCAGGCAGGCCTCCTCTGGGGAACTGAAAATGGTGCAAACAGACTGTGTTCTTCAGGCCATCAGGCAAGGTCATCTGAACTGGAAACTGCTTGTGAGGGCAATCGGAGACTTCTCTGGTCTCCTCACAAGGCCTTGCCCTTGCCCTGATTAGCTTCTTAATTTACACTTCCTGTGAGTCCTGTGCTAGATGGAGTCTGGTTCGGGGAGCTTTGGGACAGGGGCCGAATGCAAGGGACTCACCCCATTACCTTTCAGAAACACTCGTGACCTGATGTGGAGCTGAGCCAGCTTTCGCCAAACCATTTGGGTTGCTGGCTGGAAGCAGCTCGTTTTGTCTGGCTGGATTTAGTTTTGTTACCTTGCAAGAAGGTATTTTCCTGTTTTCTGAAAGGGGTTGCAGCAAAACCCATCAGGAAGCCTTTATTTTTCCACGTGTTGTTTAGACTTAGCAGAATCTGAGGGAGCTGGTGTCACTTCAGCTTGATCCCTGATGGCGGCACTATCTCCAAATGCTGTATAAGTAACCAGGAGAGGTGACAGCCTGGCCCACAGGGAACCTGTCTTTAGAAAAGAAGCACCTCTGAGCTTTGGTCCAACAGAAGAACCAGGTTGTGTTCTTATGGTCTAATGTGTGCTCCTAGGGTTTAATTGATTTAAGCTTGTGAATGCTGGGATGTGTTCTTTGATATACCCCCTGTGAAGGGATTTGATTTAGCATTTGGGCCAGGCATCCTTCTAAGGGCTTTGCATAAACTAACTTAGATTTACAAATGACTGGATGCTGTTAATAAAAAGACCCAAGAAGTATAAGGATGTGCATTGTGTCCATTCACTACCAATAAAAAAGCACTACTTATATTTTATGAATATTCATGAGGGAAAACTTCCAGAAGGGTGGCCAAGGAAATGGCATAGTGTTTATTTATGTTTAGTTAGGAGATGAACTGTGGCACTATGGTGTGGGAGGGAGATTTTTCTTTTTAATATACTTTTACTCTCTTTGAATTATTTTTGAACATGTGAGTTGTATTCCTGTTTCAATAAATAACACTACATTTATTGGTTTTCTTTGTACCAGGGATTCAACTCAGGAGTACTCGACCACTGAGCCACATCCCCAGCCCTATTTTGTGTTTTATTTAGAGATAGGGTCTCACGGAGTTGCTTAGTGCCTCACCATTGCTGAGGCTGGCTTTGAACTGGCGATTCTCCTGTCTCAGCCTCCCAAAGTGCTGGGATTACATGCATGCACCACCACACCTGGCTTACATTTATTGTTAAAGAGAACAAAAGGAAAACTTTATCTGCCAAGGATTATAGATCAGATCCTGGAGGAGGGCAAGTCCAAGGTAATACCATGCATAGAATACTAGAAACCAGGATGGAAGAGGAAAGGAGGCTATCCCAGGCAAAGAGAGTGGCTTGAACAATGAAAGCCAGCCATGTTGAGGGAACATGTAAGTAAGTTTGGTTGAGATGCAGGGAGCTGGCAAGAGAGGGGGAGGAGAACTGGCTGGAAGGTTGGACAGTCAGTTTGCATGTTGTAGGTTCTATTCTGTGTAAGCAGTGGGGATTCTTCACTATGCCCAGAAGAGGAGCCATTAGACTCCAGCCCAGCAGAGTAGAGGGGAAGAACTGAAGAACTATGGCCTGGGAAATTGATCTGGAGCCCTGGGAATCAATAGCCAGCTAAGTGCTAGTGAGAGCAAAGTCAGAAGGGAGAGGAGGAGCCATTCAGGATTCATTGTTGAAAGGGCACAGAGGACAAGTGACTACTGATTGGGTGTCATGAAGCAGGTGGTGAAGTCTGAGCCTCAGACAGGAGGACAGAACTGGAAAGAGCAGATTGGGTGGCAGTGGTGCTCAAGAAGGTCACAGGGTCAGTGCAGGGATTGGGGTCCTTGCACACCATACACTTGAGTTTGAGGCTGGAGCTGGGGAGAGAAGCTGGAGGTATTTTGGGGAGTGAGTTCTGCCATGGGAAGGGTTGAAGCCTAAAGAACAGGTGATCTTTGCATTTAGAAGTTTTTAAAAGAGGAAAAAAAAAAAAGAAAGATGATCAAATAAAATAAGCTAGAGGAAGAGGAAAGAAGATGGAACGATGAAGACAAGGTGGAGTCAGAGCAATTTTAGTGCGATTTAACACAGAAGCCTGTGATAAAGCACAGCACCCTCACAGGAGGTTGGGGAGAATGAGCTGAGACAGACTTTGGAAGAGCTACTAAAATGTCTCTGGAAACCATTTTTGGAGCACATTGGGTAAAGGAAACCAAATACTTGAAAGTGCAGTTTTTAAATTTTAGGATCATGGGCTGGATTCATGACCAGAAAAGGTATTTTATTTGATCCTCACCTCAATATTAAAAAAAAAAAATCAATTTCTAATAAAAATTGGTAGATTTTATGTAAAAAGCCACCATTCCAAGTTCATGCGCTCTGGCTCCCCAGGGCCTCATTCCTCTGGGGTCCTGTCTGCGTCAGTCTTCAGCAGGAGTGCTGGGGGAGAAGAAAGGCTTTGCTTCGTCTCTGGCAGCCTGGCTCTCGCACATCTGTGGGCCTTCTGTTTGCACTTTTGGCTCAAGCCTGTGGAGGTGGTGAGGAGAGAGAGTTTATTTACACAGACTACTCCTTTGAGAGTTTGGAGATGATATGTAGAAGAGACCGAGGATGGTAAATCAGGGTGTGAGGAGGAGAAAATGGGTGTGTCAAGGTAAGGGACACTCAAAGGCCATTTGGTGTTGTCCAAGAGAAAGATGAAGGTGAAGAATGGAGGAAATGGGGAGGTGAGAAACAGCCCATGAACCCAAAGTGCAAAATGGGATCTGAGAAAGCTGCAGCTCCGGGAAGGAAAAAGAACCCTGCCTCTGCAGTGAGGAAGCATGGCAGGCAGGAACGGCAAAGATGGGCAACTTTGCACAGGAAAGGAGGGCACTCAAGAGGAGAGCTGGGGTTAATGTTATTTGCTGGATTTGCTCATAAAAATGGCACTAAGGTTAAAGTGGAACCAGGCACAGGTTGGCAGGATCCTGGGGGTAGGTCAATAATTTGGCACCCCTGAAGTACATCTTCTGGAACTATTTTCCTACTAGTCATTTTGTGATGTCAGGAGAAGCTGATTTTCCCTTTAAAAAATCGCATACGTATGTTTCTGCGTTAAAATTATAGTGTTTTAATTTTTAAAGCATTGAATATTTACATGTAGTCGAAATTGTCTTTCACGTCACATATTTTCTGTACGGTTAGGCATTCTGACTCAGTAAGGACAGAGAAAACTACATGGAAAGTAGTAAAATTTTGTTCATATTGTATTTAAGTCCCCCACCCTCAACTTCCTTAGTAACAGGGTTCTCTCTCTCTTTTCTGTCTGTTTGGTATTTGTTAGGAAAACTGGGCTATTTGATTTCATGTCTTGAATAAAATCTTTTCAAGAAGAAAATTAATGCCCATCACATGTCTAAAGCTCCTGATAGCTAAAACACACATTGGTAGGCTCAAGAACACAGGGAGGACTTGGGTAACCAGCACAGTAAATATATTTAGTTTTATTTTGTAGGGCTTAGGATATGGCATCGCTACCTCAAATGATTGTGGAGGCTTATTGTTTTCCTCTGCATTGTGGGATGCTGCTGCTGTCCTGGATCTGTCACAAGGACATGTGAATAGAATGTGTTTTTCCTGGAATGATCTTACTCTGTGACCCCTTCAGGAACTGAAATATTCCCAGGGAAGTTCTTAGAGTGTTTCAGGTCTCCGTTTTGTGGCTTTACCTATTTCCCCTTTTTGGAGCAGTCGGCCTCTGAACACTTCCTTCTATTATTGATCAGTGTTGTATTGTGGGCCAGTGTGGTGATGGTAGGGACTGGGAGAAAGAAAAGCTCACTGGCTTCATCTGGGGACTGCCCTTCAGTGGGGAGAATGTTATAGTTTCCAAATAAGCAGACTGCTCTTCTCCACAAAAAGTGTGTCATCTGATGCTGTTCTGTCAGGTACGTCGTAAGTTTCTGATCAGACATCTACAGTGTTAGTTTGGTAGCCCAGCTTTGTTTCTGTCTGCTTCCACCTGAATAAATTTTGCATTGGAATGTCTGTCTAGCTGAAGGTCATAAGGAACAGTGTTGAACTCTCATTTCTTGGTATTTAGCTGCCAGGCTTCCTAAAATCTCATTCCTTGGGGGCACATCACTGGAATCCCGTAAGGTTATAGCCTGTAATTTAATCAACTGCTTCATAACCACATTCTATGTACTGCTGGGTCCCCATCCTGGAGTGAGGAAATCTTTAATGTGCTACACTTTGTTGTTTTTTTTTTTTTTAAATATTTTTTAGTTGTAGGTGGACACAATATCTTTATTGATTTATTTTTATGTGGTGCTGAGGATCGAACCCAGGGCCTCACGCATGCGAGGCAAGCGCTCTACCACTGAGCCACAATCCCAGCCCTAATGTGCTACACTTTGGAAAGAGGACTAGAAATGATACAGGACCCATTGTTGAAAGGGCAATGTTCAGAGGACAAATGTTCTTTTTGTGACTCTGTGGGACTGGAGTTACATGGCCTGAGAAATACCTGGTAGCTAGTGATGTAAAACTTTAAGTTTTGAAGCTACTGTGAGCTGCAGGTGATAAACAGCAAGACAGGTGTGTGTGTGTGTGTATGTGTGTGTGTGTGTATGCATGTGGGGTGGAACAGGAAGATTTAGAAGGATACGGCTGTGAGAAGATCTTCTTTGGGCTACTTTGTTGAATTTCTAGAGGGTTTGCTTTAGAAATCATGGCACTATATTTTAGTTGACCACCTTATTAGTCATAACTGTGGCTATTTTGATGATGCATAATTGCATTGTTTCTGTATAGTTTCTTGTAGAGTCTAACTCAGGAGGAGAGAGACTGGTTTTTCTGTCCAGGGTCTCTCTGATGAATGTAGAGTGCATGATAGAATTTTCTCACTTTAACCAAGAGAGCAAGACCATTATCATCATTCCCCAACACCCACATAATGGTAGAAATCCTGCTGCCAAATTTTTTTTAAAAGATTTTTTTTTTTAATTTGTAGATGGACACAATGTCTTTATTTTATTGGTTTGTATGTGGTGCTGAGGATCGAACCCAGGGCCTCACGCATGCAAGGCAAGCGCTCTACTGCTGAGCTACAATCCCAGCCCCTGCTGCCAAATTTTTATAGCATGCATTTTGACTACTTTACTAAATATAATTGAAAGTTGTGCATCCTGCTTTCTAATATGAGGGTGTCTTAGTCCATTTTGTGCTGATATGACAGCATAGCACAGACTTGGTAATTTATAATAAGCAGAAAGAAATGTATGGGCTCCCAGTTTTGGAGGCTGGGAAGGCCAAGATCAAAGAGTTGCATCTAGTGAGGGCCTTCTTGCTGCGTTGTAATGTGGTAGAAGGTATCCTTTGGGTGAAAGCAAAGCTCTTGACCCGATCACTTTGTAAATGTCCCACCTCCTGACACTGTTGCACTGGGGATTAGGTTACCAACAGATGAACTCTGGGGGACACATTCAAACTACAGTAGAGGGTACTAATCATTCCATTCAAGTTTGATCTCTTTATCTAAATGTAAATGGCATCTTAGAATCCAGGCAGAGAAACCAGGGAGATGGAAGCTGGAAATGACCCCAGCAAGATTCAATTTGGACTTTGACCCCCTACTCACTGCCTGACTTTGAGTGGGATACTTTACCTCTTTGGTTCTCATTTGTGTCTGTACACTTGGGAAAATGTGAAAAACATTTGTCTTTAAAAGAAAACAAAATATCACAACAAAAAATTTCAAAGAGAACTATCTACAGGAGGATGCTTTTACATAAGGGAAATTGTAAATAGCTATTTCCACACACACCCTGTCCCCCTAGCCTGCTATGTCAGCTGACTTCAGGAGTTTTAGTGAGTGAGGGTTGACTCACGGACAAGATGAGATATTATGTTGTTCTTGAGGGTAATGACTTCCAGATCCAGCTCTGATGTGGGTACTGACTAGAGCAGCATCAACCAGCGGTGGTCTGTGTGAGCATCCCAGTCTTGCTCCTGATCATGGGTGGCAGGGGGATTGGGGCATGCATGTTCAGTATTTCAACGTTAAATATGATTTTAGCTGTAGGATTTCCAAAGATGCTCTTTATCAAATGAGGAAGCTCCTGTCAATTCCTAGTTTACCTAGTTTCTGTAATGAACGGATTTGGAATCTCGTCAATAGTTTTGCTCCATCCAGGAGGATGAGTCTGTGATTTTTCTCCTTCATTTTGTTAATGTGGCAAATAGTATTAAATGATTTTTGAATGATTTGTTCATTGTTTTCTGCTTTTATTTTGGTTGGGTATTTGACTAGTTTTAGGTTGTTATGTTAGAGATCTGCTTCACAATAGTGTGAAGGGATTGTAATAGCTAATGATAGTTAAGAGTTAATAATAAACTATTTATTAAGCTTCTTAAGGGGCAGGGTGTTGTGTCATGCACTTTAATAGATCATCTCTAATCTTCCATGCTAGGTTGCTATTATTTTATAATTTTGCCAGGCTGGATTGGAGGCTTGGAAAGGTCATGTGACTTGATCAAGATTATACAACTAACAGTGGCTGACCAGGTGTTTGGAACCTGCTGATTGGCAAGGCTGTAAACTTTCCACCATACCCTGTTGACTCTCCATAGGGTGTGGAGAATTCCCATTTGAGTTGATGGATTTTATTTCCCTGTCTCCAGGTTGTGCCCAGCTTCCCAATCTCACTCCTGAGCTCTCCTTAGAACAGAATGTCCTCCTATTCCCTCTGTCAGAAAATACCCCTTCTAATTTAAACCTCTGCCAAACACTCAACTCTTCCTACAACTTCAAAACTTACCTGGCTTTGTTTAAACTGTCCCATTGTAGGTTTTGTGCTTATCACAGGTCTACAGATGAAACCTGAGAGCATGATTTCATCCTTAGAGATAATAGTCAATTAATAAGTATGCATTAACTTTTTAAACAAAGAAATCTATTTTTAATGATTTATTTATAATTCTACAAAGCAAGTCAGACAGCATAAACTGCGTATGTAGCCCTATGCTTGACACTTCAGGTATGTTAGTACTTCTTCCCATCAAAAACCCTTGAGATAATCCCTCCAAACCAAAGTCAGAATGTTTTCTCTGATATGCAGATGCTAACACAATAAGGAGTGGGGGAGGGAAGAATAGAAGTTCCTTAGATTAGACAAAGGGGACTGAAAGGAAGAGAGGGAGAACGGGAATAGGATAAACAGTAGAATGAATTGGACATAACTTTCCTATGTTCATATATGAATACACAACCAGTGAAACTCCACATCATGTACAACCACAAGAAGGGGAAGTTATAATCAATGTATGTATAATATGTCAAAATACATTCTATTGTCATGTATAACTATAAAGAGCAAATAAAAATACAAAACAAAACCCCATGAGATAAAGATTATTGTGCTTTTCAAGTCCACACAATGCAAAACCCTTTTTACCACACTCAGGTACCTGTGTCTTTACTGTCTATACCACAGAGCAAAGAAAATAATTAAAAATATCAATTATTCAAAAGTTGCTTATAATATGAATATATTAATTGCATATAATTAATGCTTGGAGGTGAGCATTAAAATTTGCTCTGAATGTCCTGATACAAAGGAAAAATGAGGTGGGGCATGGGGGAAAGAAAGAAAACACTACGTTCTTGAATATTTCAGCATAGATTTCCAGTGGTAAATTTGATGAGGAAATTTTCACTGATTTAAAAAGTCAGACTGTAAGTCAGTGAAAAATATTTAAAGTCCTTGTTATTTAATTTCAAAATGTTTTAGAAGGAGGCTATTTGTAGCATCAATTCAAATGCCACCCCACCCCTGTGCCCTTAATGGATAGGTCATAAATGACAGTCTACAGATGATCTCCTGTTTGTAGAAAAACCTATTGATCAAAAGGCCCCTGTAATATTTGTGTCCAATATAATAATCACATATCTCTATTTTGCTTTTAAAGTTTTTTTATTTGTTTTAATTAGTTATGGATGACAGTAGAATGCACTTATGCACTTTGATATATCATACATAAGTGGGGTATAATTTCCCATTTTTCTGATTTTACATGTTGTGGAATTGGTCAAGGTAATAATGTCTGTTTCATTCTGCTATCCTTCCTATCCCCATACTCCCTCCCCTCCTTGTTCTAATTAGTTATAGAACAGCAGAGTGCATTTTGACACATCCTACATGAATGGAGTATAACTGCTCATTCTTCTGGTTGTACAGGATGTAGGATCACATTGTCTATGTAATCATGTATGCACATAGGGTCAAAATACCTGATTCATTCTACTACCATTCCTACCCCCAGACCCCTTCCCTCCCTTCACTCCCCTCTGTACCTCTGTTCTTCCCTAAGCCCCACCTGCTTATTGTAAATTAGTATCTGCATATCAGAGAAAACATTTGGCCTTTGATTTTTTGAGGGGATTGGCTTATTATGCTTGGCGTGATATTCTCCAGCTCCATCCATTTACCTGCAAATGCCATAATTTCATTCTTCTTTAAGGCTAAGTAATAGTCCATTGTATATATTTACTACATATTTTTTATCCATTCATCTGTTGAAGGGCATCTATATTGGTTCCATAGTTTAGCTATTGTGAACTGAGCTGCTATAAACATTGATGTGACTGCGTCACTGTGCTATGCTGATTTTAAGTCCTTTGGGTGTAAACCCAGGAGTGGGATAGCTGGGTCAAATGGTGGTTCCATTTCAAGTGTTCCGAGGAATTTCCATACTGCTTTCCAGGGTGGTTGCACTAATTTGCAGTCCCACCAATAATGTATGGGTGTACCCTTTCCCCCCTATCCTCACCAACACTTATTATTGCTTGTTTTCTTGATAATTGCCATTTCTGACTGGAGTGAGATGAAATCATAGTTTTAATTTGCATTTTTCTAATTGCTAGAGATGTCTGAACATTTTTTCACATATTCTGCTTTTTATGTTTTTGGGTTTTTTTTGTCTCTATTTTTGGATTATAAACTCCATGTAAGGGAAACCTTGCTTCTAGTTGTCTCAGATTCTTCCAGGGTATTTATCAGGATCAGGCTCATTCAATGCTTGCCAAATAGTGGTAGACAGCCAGAAGTGCTCTGAGGCCACCAAGGGAATGGTCCAGGAGCAAATGGGGAGAAAATGAAGAGGGCACAGAAGCCTGGCAGGAAAGACTGAGGGACACAGGCCAGGCAGCGTTGCTCTCAGCAGCAGGCTTTCTTATTTACTTGTCAGCAACCCTAGCACTAGGATGCTGTTTCTAAGAGATTCTAGCACTTGGTGCTGTTTGCCTCCCTCCACAGTGCATAGGGATGCTTGGCAGGGTCATAAGGCAGCAGTGATCTGCCATGACTCCAGGTTGGGGTGGATATCCAGGCAGATATTTGTTTTTTGAACAACCAGACAGGCTGTCTCCTGAGATCTGACCCAAACTGGAACTTGGAGGAAAGTCAACTGGACTTGGTTCAAAACAGACAAACTGAAACAATGCTAATAGCTGGGGGCGGGGTAGGGGACTTCAAGATCCATACGAAATGCTTACTCACTTTCAGCCTGCAGTCTATAAACCCTTAGCACAAGGGTGTGAGCAGCGACAGTGCTGGACACTCATACCACACAGAGCCAGGCTTTTTATGGTAACCACGCATAGTTAAAAATTTACAAATAATAACATTAAGTGATATTGCAGCCATGTGGACATGAATGTGGAAGAAGCATAGGCACAATATAGAAAGTTCTTAGGCTACAGATAATTAGACCAACTCCTTAGAAAAAAACCTAATAATGACTCTGACCAGAATGTTAGGCACAGCCATTCGTCCAGACTCAAGTGAATGAAGATGGTAATGTCCCCTAAGATGACAATACTGTGAAGGGGAGAGTTGGCACCAGGGTACTGTTCATGTCTGTCAGTACTTTTGAAGCAAGAGTTCTGCTGAGGCTGGCAGCAAGCATCATGGCCCTTTGGACCTGGTACCTACTCCCTGAACATCATCTGTCCTCTGTTGGGACCAGGGCAACAAAAGTTAGCATGAAGCACAGTGGACAGGCTTTTCTCTCTCCTGTTTTATGTTTATCTGTCTTGTCTGTCTGTCTCACATACACACACACACTTGTATGAGTGAGAACAAGATGGTACAGAGAATGTAGTTTAACTTGCAGAAACTTAAATCAGAGCTTCTTTGTTAGTGAAAAGCAAACAAAACAATCTGGACATGGGGTCAGACTGCTCTGGAATGCAGAATTGTTTGTCGCCAGTCAAACAGCCGCCTGATGCAGGGTTTACACTACGTTTCAGCAAACCGAAACAATGAGGACGTTTACCATTAACTCTAGGCTTGAGCCATAAAATCAGATGTGGAATATCAGGGTCACTAAGTCTGATCCTGAAGGCCCTCAACAAACAACTTTGCCCAGGTCAAACTGACTATTTTGACCAAAAGTCCAAGTTTATTAAACACCTGGTATTTTGCCAAAGACTCTGGATACAAATAAGAAAAGACCCAAGCCTCTTTATGCATTCAAGGACCATGTTGAGATCTAGTTGGAGACAGACAAACAAATAACGGTGATATGATGATATGATTCTTGTTAATGTGATTTTCCTTTTTTTCTTTTTGGTACCAGGGATTGAACCCAAGGGCACTTCACCACTGAGCCACATCCCTAGCCCTTTTTATTTTGGAGGCAGGGTCTCACTAAGTTGCCCGTAGCCTCGCTAAGTTGCTGAAGCTGGCTTCAAACTTGTGATCCTCCTGCCTCAGCCTCCTGAGCCACTGGAATTAGAAGCATGTTCCACCATGCCTGGCTGTGAGTTTCCTCTGAAGCCCTGTGTGACTAAAGCAGAGTGGATTAAGAATTTTTCTAAGGGGAGATAACATTTGAGTGGAAACTTGAAGGAAGAGTAAAAATTTTCCAGATCTGCCAACTGGAGGCGATGGTGGAGGAATAAAGGTATATGCTGAATGGGAATAGAGTCAAGGAATGAGGATCAGCGACATTCCACAAACTACTCAACACAACTTAGTGTTGTCAACCTCAAGGTGGAGAGTGGCAGGGGATGGGGATCAGGAAGTGGTAGTCAGCTCAAGGAAGTCTTGTGCATGTGCCAGGCTCTGTGCTTATTTTTTACCGTGTGGAGGAAGGGATGCTATGAGCAGAGGGAATGGCACGGCCAGATTTGCCTCTTAGAAGGATCAGTCCAATGGCACCAGGTGGACAGGTGGCAGGGGAGCTGACGAGATGGTGTGATGTGGTTCTGTGGTGGTGGGGGGCAAGTTTGCAGTTGACACTGACTGGGGGACACTGAGGAATTGTTAGGTCCAGGTGAATTATCAGAGACCCTCATAGACAGCTGTGGGGATCATGAGGAGGACACAAAAGTGAGATGGTATGGCTGGGGTTGTGGCTCAGTGGTAGAGTGCTTGCCTAGCATGTGTAATCCTTAGTGCCACATACAAATAGATAAATAAATGTATTTAAGAAAGTGAGATGGTGGTCAGCCCCAACTCTGAGCAATTCTAGTACTGGGGATAGCTCTGGGGAGCCCCAGGGCATCATCCTGGATTCTTGGAGTCATTCCCCCTGCTGGGTAGCCACTTTACCACCAGCCAGGGACAGCAGGGGCTGGATAGCCAGGGTGTGTCATCTGAGGGCGATATCTGATATACTGCTTCTCTCCAACATCTGGAGCTCAGTGGTAGGTTTTCATAAATATTTGTTAATTGAGTAGAGTCAGGTGTAAGGATAGGAATTGGAGGTACAACAGTGAACAAATCACACAAAACCCCCTGTCCGGGGGTGCATATCTTCCAGGAAATGAAACAGCAGTCAACAAAATGAATAAAATGTATAGAAAGCCAAGGGGTGAAATATACCATGAAATAAAAATAAAGCGAGGAGAGTGCTTTGCATAGACTGGTCAAGGAAGGATCTTCTGAGCAAAGATCTCCTGGAAGGGAGGGACAGCCTGTCCCTGTGTGCAGAAAAGCATCTCAAGAAGGGGGAGAGTGAGTGCCAAGGCCTCAGATGAGGCATGTGTTCAGCATTTGAGGAGCAGCAAGAAGGCTGGCATGACTATGGGTAAGTATCTGGGGCCCCAAGCATGCAGGGGCATGTTGGGTGGGGCTGGGTAGAATTGGTCCTTCATTCTGAGTGAGACGGAAAGTCAAGTTCATTCTGTCTGGTATCCCATGCTGGGCACTGCTCTCCTCTCCTGGCCTTTCCAATCACAGCTCACCAGTCTTCACTGTGGGACATTTGATGAGACAAATGGCCCAGGTACATATAAAAGTCGATGTCACTGGGCTGGGATATAGCTCAGGGATGGAGCATTTGCCTAGCATATGTAAGGCCCTGGATTTGATCCCTAGCACCACTATAAAAAAAAAGTCAATGTCATTAAAATAAAAGGTAAGAGGGCTGCTCTTGATTCAAAGGGCCTAAGGAGCTATAGCAATCAGGTATAATATTAGAATTCTTACGGTAGGGAGAAAGATTGGAATGTGGACTAATATTAGATGTTATTGTGAAAGTACTCTTAATTTGCTTAGGTATATTGTGGCATTAAGCTTATGTGGGAGAATCTTCTTATTCTGAGAAGGCAGGTGCTTAAATATTTTGGGATGAAATGTCATAGTATCTCATACACACGATCAAAAGGATATGTAGATAAGACAGAAAGGCCAAAATATGAATAATTGTTGAGTCTAGGTGGTGGGTTTGTAGATGTTTGTTGTCTTAGCCTATCACCTTTCATTTTGGAACATTGTCATATTAAAAAATTGGAAAAAATCCCCCTATGCTCTAATCTGTTTGGGGCTTACTTTTGGTTGCTGTTATTTATTCTTGTGAGAGTCTCTCCAGCTCTCTGGCCAGGTCATTGATTTATTCTGGATCAGAAATTCTTGTCTTGGAAGACCCAGAGGAGATTCTGAATACAGGGATTTGGGTGGGGTGTCAGGGTGGATGGCATCCTGAGCCTTTTTGGGCCCTTAGGCCATAACAGGACAGGGTGGTGAGTCAAAGGATGGCAGATACTTTACAATTGTAAAAGACACTTCCAGGGCAAGAGGAAGGCAGAGGAAAAAACCACAGCCTTGAGGAGGCTAATTCTCCTCCAGAGTGCGTGCTTTTCCCTGATGTTGAGGTTCTAAATTATTCCAGTGTTTACCTGCTGCGTGACTTGACAAAAGGGTAATGTGATTTTGAAACTCAGCGGTCATCCAGAAAGTCTATTTTCAGCCAGGCGGTTACCAGGCAATGTCAGGGGATTGGGCTCTAGTGTATCAAATCCCAAATTTAATTCAGGAGCCAGTGTGTCTCTGAATATGAAAAAAACCCCAACCATCCTGTGCACGAGTTGCATTGATTCCATACAGTATTTTCCACACAGAGCAAGAATTAACACATCCAGAAAGCTGGGCTTAGCATCTTTGGATCTCCTGATGTAAACTTCAGTATATGGGTAGGATGTGAGCATTTGTACACACATACCTCCTCTGCCAGCCACACAAGATAGGAAAATAAAAAATTACCCTTGAAAAATGCCTCAGATACCAGGGAAAAGAAGGATGTAGGTGGCAATATATAAAGGAGTTCCTAAAACATGCAGCTATTTGCTACCTTCTTTGTTCTGTGACAGGAATAGCATTCAAAGATAAAAATCAATTGAAGCAGAAAAATGGTCTTCATTTGTAGGTTTGTCTATTCTTGTAACAGTAACAACAACAATAATAATAGCACAAGCAACAACAGCTAAAGTTTATTAAGTGTTTACTATGTGACAGGGAAACTAAGTATTTTATAACCTTTAACTGATTTAATTCTTATGACAGCCCTATGAAGAAGCTGGTATTATTGTCCTCATTTTTAGGGAGCTGAATGAAGCTCAGAGAAGTAAAATAATGTGTGCAAGGTCACATGGCCAATACTTAACAGAGATAGTATTCAAGCTGTCTCTTCAGGTAAGCCAAATCAAATACTACCCTATTTTTCTGGAGTCATGTTTTCATTCTCTTCTCTCTCCATGATAAGGTTTGTTCTGGTCCCTCTGTAGGACTATAGTAAATTAAAAATGCTGGTCTCCTTGCCTAGCATACATGAGCCTCTGGGCTAAATCCCTAACAGAAAAAAATAAAAAATAAAAGGAAGGAAAGAAAGAGGAAAAAGTGAGTCCCACATATTTCCAGCCAGCAAGCCCCATCACTAAAGATCCTCATAAGAGCAATGGTCCCCATTGACCTTAGGGCACCAGAGACTTTGACCTGAGGGTTCCAGGGACCCGATTGTCACTAACAATAGCTTGCTATGTGCCATGCCTTCTGTTACATACTTCATGTTTCATTTCAGTATTTAGAATGAAATTTTTAGGAGTCATAGTAAAATAATTTATTTTGCAAAGTAGGACTAAGATACATAAATATATTTGGAGTAAATGTTTCACAAAACAACACGTACCTTTACCATGTCTGACACTTAGGTATTTTCCATTTTATTCTATTTCATTACAGAAATACTGGTTGTGAAATGCTAATTGATTTTGTCCTACTAGATGGTTCATGACCTGTAGTTTAGAAAAACATGTCTTTGACTCATTTTGATTATCACAATAATCTTATGAAGCAAAGTAATTTTTAATACTCCTTTTAAAGATGAGAGAAGAGAGTCCATCTGTTGAGGATCACTTAGAGAAACTAGTCCATCACTTATACTTCCCTTTATATTCCTTTCCCAAACACAACCCAGCTGTGTTAAAAGACCAACTTTCCAAATTCTCATGTGCTTGATGTGTTGTCTGTGGCCTGAGTAAATATAAGGTCTTGAACATGTGGGCATATGGACATTGTTGTAGATCAAATATATGCAGATGGTGTTGTAATGTATAAAAATCAAATACCTTTAAGTACCTATAGATTTGGTGTAGCTTTTAGTAATTATGCATGTTTTTAATCAAATGATTTAAAAATCACAACTTCCCATCTTATGGAGACCTGAGAATTCTTTTCCTTCCTTTCTTCCTTCCATTCTTTTTCTAGGAAATGGCTTGAACATAAAGGCCACACCTTTCAAGGTGTAGCTGAAAGATTCAGTTGAGAATTCATAAATTATATCTTTAGTTACACTGAAAGTTAGCACATGCATTCATTATTTTATTTTGTTTCTGCTATGATGGGAATCAAAAGTAGGGCTTTGCACATGCTACACAAGTTCTCTACCAATGAGGTATACTCCCAGCCCCTGCATACATTAGTTGTTAATTGACAGTAAACTACAACAGTATTATCAGCACACTGAATTGATCACCAGTATAAATTATTAATATGTATGTATATAATCTCACAATGTTGCAGATATTCCAAAATATCATGTATGCTTATCACTGCATTGAAATTATACTAGTTATATTCATCATCAGATCTTGATATTTAGTGGAGCGACAAAGCATGTCCTTTGGAGTATTTTGGTTGGTAATAGTAATTTGTATAATTTTGGTTGGTAAAAGTAGTTTATATAAAAGCATACTTTTTATGTAATGAAATCCATTGCTGTTTAGAAACTAGTAATAGAAAACAGGTCTCCACAAATGACCTGAACAGACATTTCTCAAAAGGGCTGTTATGGTTTAGATATTAGGTGTTCCCACAAAGGACAATGCAAGAAGGCTTAGAGGTGAAATGATTGGGTTGTGAGAGCCTTAACTGAATCAGTGAATGTATCCCCTGAAAGAGATTGAGTGGTAATTTTAGGCAGATAGGATGTGGCTGGAGCTAGTGGGTCCCTGGGGGCATGCCTTTGGGGTTTATATTTTGTTCTGGTAAGGAGAGGCCCCTGCACTCTGGCACTTTCTTTATCTTTCTTTCTTTTTTTTTTTAATATTTCTTTTAGTCGTAGATGGACACAATGTCTTTATTTTATTGCTTTGTATGTGGTGCTGAGGATTGAACCCAGGGCCTCACGCATGCGAGGCAAGCGCTCTACCGCTGAGCTACAATCCCAGCCCTGGCACTTTCTTTTTCTCTCGGTCCCTCTCTCTGCTTCCTGGTGTGATGTCTTGAGCCATTTTTCTCCCCCACACTCTTCCGCCTTGATGTTCTACCTCACCTGGAGCCCCAAGGAGTAGAGTTGGCTATCTATAGACTGAGGCCTTTGCAATCGTGAGCCCCCAAATAAATTTTCCCTCCTCTAAAATTGTTCTTGTCGGATCTTTTGGTCACAGCAACAAAAAAAGCTGACTAAAACAAGGGCACACACAGATGATAAACAATTTTATGAAAAATGCTCAATATCACTAATCATCAGAGAAATCAAAATGACAATGAGATGTCATCCCATTGCAATTAAAATTGTTATTACCAAAAAAAAAAAAAAAAAAAAGGAAATACTGAAATACTGTAGAGTATGTAAAGAAAGGGGAACTTTTATATACTACTAATGGGAATGTAAATTAGTATAGTCCTTATGGAAAATAGCATGCAGCTTTCTGAAAAATCAAGAATAAAACTACCATATTACCTAGCAATCTTACTCTTGGGTATATATCCAAAGGTGTTAAAATCAGTATGTCAGAGAGACATCTGTACTTTCATGTTTATTGCAGGAGTTTTCACGGTAATTGAGATATAGAATCAACCTAGGCATCAGTTATGTGCCCTCGCCACCCCAGGGGTCTGGTATTTCCACCCCCAAACTCATATGTTGAAAGCACTGTCCCCAAAGCAGCAAGGTTCTGAGGTGGGGTTTTGAGGCAATGATTGGATCACAAGGCTCTACCTTATCAGCGGATTAGCTCATTTGATGAATTGATTCATTGAGAGCTGAATGGACTTCTTGTAGGTAGGACCTAGTCAAAGGAAGCAGATCATAGCAGGTGTACCCTAGAAGGGTTTATCTTTTCCCTAGTCTCCTCTCCTTTCCTCTCTCTGCTTCCTGCCTTCCTGAACTGAGCAACTATTCTCTGCCATGCCCTTCTGTCACAATACCTCTGAAACCATAAGCCAAAATAAACTTTTCCTCCTCTAAGTTGTTCTTATCAGATATTTTGGCCCACAGTCAAAAATGCTGACCAACACAGTGTCCATCCATGGATGAATGGTAAACAAAAATGTGGCATTATATATAATGGAATATTATTCAGCCATAAAAAAAGGAAACTGTCATTTGTAGCCACAAGGATGGGACTGGAGGACATTATATTAAGTTACATAATGACAAATACTGCATGTTCTCACTTAGGTGTGGAAGCTAGAAGATAGAAGTAAAAGAATAGAACAGTTGTCATCAGAGCCTGAGAAGGGTGTAGGGTGGGTAAGAAAGAAATGGGATGGTTGGTGGCTACCGGGGTGCAGCTGGACAGTCTGAACACAGGGGAAAAATGTTTCTAGGAGATGTGGAAGTACATGGCAAGTTTTCTGTTCCTTTAAGTTCTTCTCTTGTCTCTGAGTCTGTCCTTGCTTATCTCATGGTGTAACGTTGTTGTCCTCTTTGCTCCATGGATATGCCTCTGCCTTTTCTATTGGGAACACAAATTCATATAAGGACAATAAAAATTAATTACTTTGGACGAGTTGAAGTTGAGAAAGTCTATTTTGTTTATTAGATGCTCATTATTTTTGCTCTCAATAAAACCTTAAAATGACTGTTTTTCTTCTCACTAGGGCAAGAAAAGTCTACAATTTTGGGCTGAGTCCCGACAATGGGTCTTCCTGAATTATAATATTGTCTCACAGAAATAAAAGGCCAGGCAGTGACCAGTGGTTTAAATTATTTCTAGGCTTGCATTATGAAGCACTGTGGACACTAAATAATAAATAACAGACGCGGACTCTCACCAAAATCTCTGTTTTGATGAAACCTTGCTGTGGTTTTCATTTAGCTTTGTGTTAAATTTAGCCACATTTACAGAGAAAAAGGTCATTGCATGCTCCATGAATTGAAATGTTTGACAGAGCTGAATTATTTTAATCATGGGATCATCAAGATACACCAACTTTAATTTACCTCTGAAGTTCCTTTAAGATGATCTAAACCTCAGAATGTTATCAGAGTTATCTTCCTTAAAAGAAAACTGAATACTTCCTCCCTTCTTACAACCTTCCATGGTCTTCTATTGTCAATAAGAAGGAGTCCAGTATGCTCAGGATGGGATCCAGGATTTCATGCTCTGGGAACTGCCATGGTTGCCCATTTTCCCACACACACTTTTATTTCAACCTTTCCAAAGTGCCTATATTTTCCTGCATGAATTCTGACCTCTCCAATCTGCATGACTGTGCACAGGTGATCCATTCTTCCTTTTTACTTTACTGCCTTAAATATTCCCATTGATCCTTTGAAACACCTTTAGAGCATCACTCTCTTTCTACAGGTTCCTCTTATAAGAACTTCTGTTCATTGCTACTCATCCAATGGAGGTAGAAGAATCTGTCTGTCTTCATATTTACGGACACTATTGATCTGACTGCATTAAGTTGGTTTGTTTACAACCATTAAATGAGTGGGATTTATTAGCAATGGTGGTGTGTTGGGAGGGGGGAGTGGTAACATCTAAACATTACACAGCGGACGTGTCACTTCTTTGTGCCCTTCCTTACATGTGCTCAGCCTGCTTTTTGACTCAAGCCATGAATGTGATGTGCTGTGGTGATCCATCAGCTCCCTTTTCAGCTGCATCGTGAACTCTGGCTTTCTGACACGGGCTTTCTCTGAGGTTATTTCTGACCTCATGGAAACTAGATCAGCTACTCTGTTTCATGCACACACTGCAAGTGAGAGTGAATTAAAACCCCATAGGGCAGATAGAGTTAGATAAATACTTCCCTTCGACATCCCTCAAGAAGATACACCAGTGGCTTGCTCCACAAGGCAGCTCACAGCAGCTCAGGAGGAGGGAGCCTCAATTGCTCATCTTAGTGACCAGCTCCATAAGGGACCCTTGGATTGGCTTCCTTCAGTCCCTGCTTTAATCTGCTTTGTTCTCTACTCCTGTTCCTTTGAATCAGTTCCACAAACAATCAACCCCCTTCAGGAGGAAAGAGACAGCTAAGACAGCTAATTTCAATCAGCTTCACTCAGTTAAATTTTTCTTAAATTTAGAGATGTTTGGAAACTATTTGTAAGTCTCATAAAGAAGACATAAATAAAAATGGTATGGAAAAAAAGAAATAGAATGGCATTCATTATATTGTATGTAAATGTGTGTAAAATATAAATTGATTTTGCGATTTAAACATTCTTCTTTCTTCAACTGGGAGACACACTCACACAATTGCTTAGTTTTATAAAACCATGTCTCCATAATTCTACAGCTGTGTCTTAGATGGTAACTGAATAGTAATGTTTTGATCACAGCTGTACAGATGGTGAGACCTTAGATGCAGCAGCTTTCTTGGGCTAAGTGCTGAGGCCCCTGGAGACACATTTGTTTCCCACAGAGGGTCAGTGCACGGAACTTGGGTGAAAACCCTACGCTTATACCAGTAGGCTCTGTGGCCTGCCCCCGTGTGTGTGTCTGTGTGCTTGTGTGTGGTTGCATGCATGTGTCTGCAAGCCTGTCTGTATACTTCCTTCTTTGTAAGCACAAGGTATGAATTCTAACCTCATTATTTTAGGTCCATATTGTCCATAATCATTGGACAGTTTTGGGAAATGGAAAGTATTTGGTAGCAAAGTTGACCTCTGAACCTCTGTACATTCTGTGATTGCTGAAATCACATAACTGTTGTACCTTTTGCAGCTGGAAGAGATATTCAAATTCACTCAGGAGCTGTATACAGAAATGGTTTCTAGCAGAACCAGAAGCCAGGCCTAGGCTTTTGGAGCCCCATCTCATGGTCCTTCAGGTCATTACCACAGTGCCTTCTTTTAATACTCCTCTGTTGAAGCCGAGGCCAGCATAATGCTTCTGTAAAGGGCCACACAGTAAACAATTCAGGCTTTGCAGGCTGATGGTATTCAGCTCTACCACTGTGTGCAAGCAGCCATATGGGGCACTTGAATGAGTGCGAATAGCTCTCTCATGCTCCAATAAAGTTTATTTCTGACAGACACACAGATATAAGCCTCATTTGGTCTGTGAGATGTAGTTGACTCAGTAGCACCATGGCAATTTCTGCTTGGTAGTCGCCAAAAGGCTACTGGGTAGTAGAGAGTTAAAGCCGCCACCCAGCCTTGCGGTGAGACGCTGTTGCATCACAGTTCCCACATGACCGGGCTTCCTTCCAGGCCTGTCTATGCTCAGACTCTGAGCCAGCAGCCAGGAGAGTGGACCTGGCACCTACTCTTCTCCGGTTTCCAGAAGGAATCACAAATCCCCTTCCTGTACAGATAAAGAAACAATTGTACCATGGGAGAACTTACTGGAAAGTAGTACAGGGTCACCAGGAAGGAACAGGAATTCACTGCTCAGGCACAGTCTTCTCAGTCTGGCTGGGAGTCGGTCAGACCTGGAAAGGTCAGTTAGAAGGCATGTCTGACCTTGGCAGGCCTCCAAGATCCTACACTCACGGGATAATATATTGAGTTTTGTTGATTTCTATGACCCTCTCAGAGCTTCCTGTGGCAGTTCCAGCTGTCTCAACCTCCCCACAGTTGAGTTCATAATTCCATACATGATTTTACACTCAATGGTTATATGTCAGTGCAAAGCTATTGTTACTGTTAACCAAAGTTGTCAATAGAAAACAAAGATCATTTTCTCTCAATTTTATCTTCCACAAAACTTGATTTTTATGCCTTTCACCTTGTGCCCTCATCTCTGGGATATAGTTCCAGATCTGAGCATGTAGAAAGCAAGTGTCTTTTCCATAGATGGTCAATGTAAGGAGTTTGGTGAAATCCTATGCTTAGTTAAGGGGCTGGATGATTGCTCTGGTGCTCATGTAGAGGCATGTATGTACACATGCAGGTGTGTATCTTAATTTGGCCTTTACATTAGGAGATCACCTTCTCATGGGTCTTCACTTGAAGAGCAGCTTGGGGGCTCTTAAGATCATGACTATATATTCTCTGATTATCATTCTCTTCATTCCTTCCCTCTTGCTATTCACCATGTGAGTTCACATCACAGTTTTTTCAAAGTTCAAAGAGACAAGGACTTTCAAAGAAAGGCTGAGTGGAGTTTTAGATGGGACTTAATGATCTAAACCTCAAAAGGGTACATGTGGTTACTTGTCTCAATGGTCAAATGGCCAGACCTGCAACGGGCATAAGTTCCTAAGGAATGCCTATGTCTTTGGGGTTGATGTCATTTAGGTGAAAAGAATTCATGCATTATTACTAGTTTTTCCAAGTAGCACTCTGGCCCCTGGGGAGAGGGATGCTGGTAGCTATGTGAGGCAGCAGAAATGAGGAGGAAGGAAAGAAGGAAGGAATATTTGATTATTTCTTTATAAGCAACCAATTCCTTTAGTACATGGCTGTGGTTCTTGCTGCTGTGAGAAGAATATCAATGGCTTCAATATTCCATTGTTTGTGGAAAGTATTTGCCTTCCCTTCTGAGCTCCTGGTTCTCAGACTGGTAGCAAGGCAGAAAATGTGGCAGATATAAAAGGAAAATTTAGTCAAAGTACTTTAAATCAATCCCCTATGGATTCTACTCTCTCCTCCTGCTCCTCCATGAACCTCTGGTTGATCTTTAGCTGCATTTCTGTCCCCTGAATAGCGGCAAGTCCTTAAGTGTACATGTTCTGCAGTTCTGCTCACAAGAATGCGTTTCAGTTAGTTTTTTAAAATGGCTTACTTTGCTTAAATGAAATTTTTATCTTCTTCAGTAACACTAATGCCAACGAATGATAAATGAATTCTAATGAAAGGGGGAAAAAAAACAGCTCACAAAACAGTTCAGAGAAGGTGGCTGAAGAAATGTCACACTGGGTGCATAAATTTGAAATGGCTCACTACCACAAGGTGGCGCTGTTAAAACACTTCAGTTTAAAGTCCTTTTTAAAAAAAAAAAAAAAGTGAAGCGCCTTTCAAACAGAAAATACTTTGTATGGAAAGCCTGGGGTGTGCATGTGTTGCGCTTAATTTGTGTGTGTTTCTGTGCGCACGCACATGCTCATGTTTGTGTGGATGTGTTTGTAACTGTCTTGAGAAGTATATGTGAGGAGTGGTAATAGGGTAATGGAATTTTTGTTTTTTTGAGAGATGAGTTTTACCATCAATTCGTTTTTAATTCCAACAAGAATTTTACCATTGGCTAAAAACGTATATTGAATATTAAATATACTTAATCTTAACCAGATCTTTCCTAGCATCTTCTGGAGTGCAACATTGTAGATATCAGAATGATGAGTCAAGTTGTCTGTTCCTCAGTCCACTTTTATTTTACATAGACAGCTTGCATACTAAGGGCATTTATGCAAAAACAATTAGAGCCCCATTAGGGGAAATATGAAACCAGTGGGGCACAGATGGTCTTGACTGCTTTGGGAACTTGGTGTGTAGAAAGTTGGTAAATTAATACTCTGTGGAAAAGAATTCTTTGCTTTAAAACATGTCTATTGTGTGATTCCCTGATGCCAGTACCGTTGTTATTAAAAGTGACCACTTTCATGTTTGTGTATTCTGTATGTGAATAGGGTATCCAGTTACCGACAGAGAGATGAAAAGCTGATATATCACAAGTTTGTACATTGAAGAGGGGGTGTTGATAAAATGATTTTTGTTATTGAAGAAAGGTCAGGGAATAGAAACTGATTTAATGCAAAAAAAGTAGAAATGCCCAGAATTTTACATTGTTCACTTATTCCATCCCCAGAGCAATTCTCTGAGTCATACAATGTTAGCATCTCCATTCTCAAGGTGAGGTTCCAAGGAGTTTAATAGCTTGTCAACTGTTGTAAAGACACTATGCTACAGAATCAGGAGTTAAACCTTGAGATTATTCTAAGGAGAAAAATTCAGGGATGGGAAAGGGAAAAAGTCTAAGTTTTTTTGCTATTGTGTTCAGATAAATTCTGACAAAGTAATGTGTATCTCATTGAAAGAAAGAAGAAAGAGAAAAGATGAAATATATACACATAACACACATATATACATATATACATATATATACATCCATATGGCATATATATTTTTCTTACATATATATGCTAAAAATTGAATTCAGGGCCCCATACATGCTAAGCACTTGCTCTATCATTGAATCACAGCCCCAGCCCTTTATATAATGTTTATCAACTTCTATCTCGTTTTTCATCATCCGTAGAGCAGGGGCCTGGGAAAACTAGTGGATTTACCCCATAACTACTACATAGGGAAGGCAGGCAAGTCGTCCATGAAAATCATAGCTATGATAGCTCCCAGATGATTCATACTACAGAGGCATTGACCCAGCTGGAAATGCAACTCATGATCTAGAAATCAACCAAATTACTTGGGAGAAATTATGTTAATGAAAATAAGTGACTCCAAGGACTGTACCTGGCCTACTATACTAGATACTCAACTTGCTAGCAAGATATGAGTCTATTGCAATATCAACAACAAATTTTGAAGTATTCAAAAGAACTATATATTTGTTATGAGACTTTCTAACTGAATTCTGTGTAGGATGGTGGATTTTAGCCTAGATTTTGCAGAGATGCCTCTGTGCCCAGCTTGGAAGTTATATGAAAAGAAAGATTATGCAGGGTGATGGCATGCAGGGGGAGGAGGTGGGCTTTACCATCCAGCCTATCCTATACTGGAGCAAGTGGGCTACTTCTGAGACATATAATTCTTTTGTGTATATGAAAGACTTGATTTTGATGCCATGTCCCATAGTTCATCAGGAATCTAAGTGATTTATTTGGGACAATTCATTACATTATACTTAAAATATCTAGACACTTTGATAATTTTTTAAAAATTAAGAAAAGATTCCCTGTGTCCCATGGCTATCAGAATTGAAGGTGACACAATATTTGAGATGAAAAAAGTTATTATAAATCCCAGAGAGATGCGTCACAAAGAAATTGAATTCCTAATTTGATGCAGAATGGCAAGAACCTGATTCTCTGATGATACATCTTGAATGAGCTGGAGGCTGATTAATATAGAAGTAATAGCAAGTAAGAAGCCTTTTGATGGAAGCAGAAGACTTGGAGTTAATGTTGAAGTTTCTAATTGTGTCCTCTAATGGTTCTGAAATATTGACAGGGATGTCATTTGTTTATTTGTTGCTCTGTTCATATTTATTCATTTATTCATTCATACATATTCCAAAGGGTGGTAAGTGCTGAACGTAGAGAAGTCAATCAAAAGACTTGCACCAATTGCCAGCAGAAAGTCTTCTTTGCTTTCAATGATAAAGGTGTGTTGTTTATATCCCAGCCAGTAACTTGTGTTTTCAATATTTTTGTTGTCAAAAAATGCCACCTCCTTATTCCAAAGGCACCCTTGACATTTGCTTGTTTTGCTAATGATTTGCTGCAGCTGAAACATGGGGTGACTTGGTTTAGTTCCCAGCTCTTGGAGACCACAGGAAGCTCAGACAGGTACCTGCTTGATTCTCCAGGGCTGTAGACATTCTCCAGCTTGTGTTGTGTAGCACACACTGTCCTTCCTGTGTCATGCCCACATCCGGCTATCAGGACTTCACTCTGCAGGGCTTGCGGGTAAACATGAGAGAATTTTGTTGATTTGGGCTCAGGGTCAAGCAATCTATTTTAGAAACCTTAGGAGACTCTGTTTAAGGAATATTAAAAGGTCTCATAAAAGAGGTTTGCATAGTTGGCCAGCAGTTGGTTTCTTAATGAGACTGAAGAGTCATACCTTATCTTGGCATTTAATCAGTTCAGAAATTATTTCAATATGGTATATCATTTTCTTTTTTAAGAAGTTTTTTTCCTGACAATAAAGGGTTGCCAAGATTTTGTAGTCTTTGATAATCTCTTGTGGAATATGCCTTTTGCATTTCTTTTTTATGAGGTTCAACCCCTTCCCATATAGAGAAACAACAGAGGATAAGGAACATTTAGGGAAACTTACCAATGCAGTGTAAGGAATCTAACTGAAAAATTTGACTCCAAGTTCAGTACACTGTTTTGACATTATAAACAACCAGCTAGATATTTACTAGCTAATCAACAAGAACTTGAGATTGTGGCTCCATGTTTGAGTTTCAAATACACCAAAACCCAATTATCAGGGAGTGCATGCTTTACTGACTTAATTGTACACAACATCATTCTATAAAGAAAATGAGGTGGTCTACACCAATAACACATACCACAAGGAAATGATAAAAATATAGCATTGAAGAACTAGGAAATACAAATCAGGATAGAAGGCTGATATGAGCTTAAGCAAAGGATTTAGAGTATTTTCAAATCTCTTTATGAGGATTCACACAGCTGTCACGATTTGGCCTCATATCTGAAAGAAAGTCAAACTGAATCCAAGTGTAAAAATGGACACAGGACAAAAGAAATGTGGACGTTTCCTTTAACAAAAATATCATCTCTGAATGCATAGAATTTTCTTTACTCCTTAAATCCCCTCTCTTCACTGCACACTAGGTAGTAAAAAATGTTTAATAGGGTTGTCTGTATATCAAATCCTCATTTGTTGTTAGAGAACAGGGTCCAAAGCAGGCAAATTTTGCTGGCAAAGGTTAGGTTGGGTACTTAGTACCCCAAAGTAGAAATCCAAGTGGACAACTTGAGAGGCTTGGAAGCTGGGTAGAGAGCCAAATCACAGAGCTGAGGTGCTTTGAAAATAAATGTGATCAATGCCACGGCTTTTGTTTTCTAGCATTGGTACCAGAGTAATAGATTACAAAAACTAAAGGAAGGAAAGAATTTACACTTGCTTTGTAGAGAAACATGTATGCTTACTTCTAAGAAAAGAAAGAATGCCTTGTTGTACAGGAAGACTTGAAATGCTTGTATTTGATGTTAGCTCTAACAGGATCATTTTAATAAAACTGACATTCAGGGAAGCAGAGAATTCAGGGAAGCAGAGAATTCAGGTTACTGTGACTTTATTTCCTAGTTGTTCACAAACTTTCATGTAACACGTTGTGATGCAAGGAATAGGTATTGCAAATGACTTTAGGTGCCAACTCTGAGTGGCCTTAAAAATGATTCATCTGTACCAGGGGATTTCCCTCTCCCAGAGGGAGGTGCTGTGCTCAAGCTCTGCTGCTCTCAGCTGGTGTCTAAGCCTAGACTGCCTGGCATTCAGGAGTCTGTATTCCTTGCAAGGAGGCCATTTTCACATGCTTGCCCTTAAAAAGGTGCATATAGAGACAGAAGGGTGGTTTCCTTTACTGGAATGTAAGCCACTCTGAATATCCAGCAGAGTGCCTTGGCCCACCTCTTCTTGGGGACAGTGGGTGTGCAAGTCCCTAGCTGTGCAAGTCCCCATTTTCCCCAGTACAGCCCTTTCCATAACCTACCCTTTTAAAGTTATAGAGCTTCTTGTCAGATCCATGAAGATCTACCTTTGAAAATTGTTCTAGAGAAAAGAAGAATGGTAATCATTCAGAATCCAGGTTTAAATTGTGACCCAGAGTTCCCTCAAATAACACACAACAAAATAACATTGTCTTTATTATTCAAAATCCTCTCATGTTTAGAGTTAACGCATCCTGAAACCAACTGACTCTTAGGCACCATTAAAGACTCACAGGGTAAAATGCTCCCTCTACTTAAATTCTCATCTCATTACTGCTCATTGTGTTGATCTCCTTAGTAAGTATTCAGGAAGCCATGAAAAGAAGTGCTCATGGTCAGGTTTCATGCTAAACTCCAGTGAATGATGCAGAGCATAGTGGAAGTTCTTGTCAACAGAGTCACTGTCACCAATGATTATTTATCCAGCTTGGATGAAGCACTCTGCTCTGCTGGCTGCCTGTGGAATGAGTCCTCATATTGATAACAAATATGGGTTCTAATGTCATGAAAACAGTACAGCCTTATGCAAGTGTAAGTCATGACTTGGTTATTATTCTTTTTATTGTTGCTGGAATATTGGTTAATTCAATTCTGTCCTCTGAATTGAACTTTAACCAGGATTAAATTTTATGGCAACTAGGGACATTGCTTATAAATGAGAGAAAATAAGGACTGAATTCGTTTCCACCAGTTTTTCTTTTAAGCTTTGTGTCTGACTCTAGTGGAATCTTGTGGTTTTTGTTGTTGTTTGAACGTAGTTTCTATGTAGATTAAATTAGCTTGTAAATCCATAATGTTCCTACAAGCAGAACCTGTTCTTGTAATCAAAGTCTTATACTGAATATTGAACCCTCTTATGGGTTTTGAGCTCTATATCTCTACCACTTTCAATATTAATGGTTTTCATTAAATTTTAGACAAAAATCCAAATCATTAAGTGAAATAGGAAATAGTGCTATTTAAGTTGAAGTGCTATTAAATGCAGATATTATAACAGATTTATGATTATACATTGTAGGAAGATTTGTTTTCTCTTATACAGAATTTTATTCATCATTGATCATAATTCTTGGTTCAAAGTTTATGTAACTCAACATTTTTAGCAACATAATGAGCATTTTTAATAATATAATAAACACCCACAAAGAACTGTCCAATGCCAGAGCAAGGATGTGACCAAAGTAAAACTAATTATTAACATTAGAGTTTGAGATCAATTAATGCATGTTATCTCCTACTAGCTATTTTGATTAACATTATCATCACTATCATCATTGCCTTGAGGCTGAGCAATACTTGCAGATAAATTTTTAGAATATATCAGCTATTAAATTTTACCTGCATAGCCTGAGTTACCTGTGGACCATAGACATTTAAGTTAATGCAACCAATTTTTGGCCGATTCAGAAATATCACATGCTTTTGATTGTCCTCTATTTGCAATACAGCCTAAACTAGACACCAATGTCAACATTCTGTATTTCTGAAGCTTCTCAACTGTTTGGTTTCCTTGGTTCATTTATTCAGAGAAAATTTCTTGACCACCTGACACTGAGATGGTGCTAGGGTTTCAAGTTCAAAAAGGGTGAGGCAGAGTTGCAGAGAGATGGTTGCAATTGGAAGTGATGAGGGAGAGGAAAGCACTGTGCAGAGGAGTTGGTTGGAGCAGGAGAAAGCTAGATCACGTCTTTCCATTCTGGGAGAGTTAGAGAAGTCCCCAGAGGAGGTAGAACTTCACAAGGAGACTCTCCCGATGAAGAAGAGATGGAAGTTAACATAACAATGATTAAAGTTGCTTTAATGGAAAACAGGGAAAGCGATTTGAGGTGACCTTTTGCCCCCCTCACCCTTCTTCCTCTGAAAGGCTGCTGGCTTGTTAAGTTGCTTACACCTGCCACCAGACAGAGAATGAGAGGGTACCGACCCACAGTGGGACCTCACCCTTGGTTGAAGTTTATTCTGTGCAGATACATCCGAGCTTTTTTTTTTTTTTGAATCAATTGAAAGTTACACTTGTCCTAACTGAAAGTTACACTTGTCCTTTCTCAGAATGTACAATGTATGGATATAACAGGCAGTGAGCTCCTAAATATGAGAAGTGGTTGTGGTTCCAACATTTTCACCAACCCCAAGGATAAAAAAATATTCTCCAATATAATGCAATTCCAGTCGAAGTAGCTGTCCTTCCATCCCTTGTACAGGTTCTGAGTTCGATCTTTTCTCCGGTGGAAATACAAACTCATTTAGAAAACCATTCAGAACCAACAAGAGTACCATATAAGTACATGAGTCTTCTATCTCAACTGCTTGCTGTAGATAATGGGGGAAAGATGAGAACAAAGATGAGGAAAGCATTTAGGGGATGTGTAGTCTATATAATGATGCAATAGCAACAATGATTTTTTTTTTCTTCCAGTAATTGAGTCAAAGGCTTATAATAATATGATTCTACAGCCAGGCAGAACAGACAGCAGATCTCTGTGGATGGTACTCTCTCAATTAGATTTCTGTGGCTTAGCCACAGGAAGCCATCAGATGTTAAAGACTTAATTTTTCTCCATAGTGTGTCCTGAAGAACAACGATCAGTATGCACTTTCCCTATTGCCTCTCTGCCTTGTAAAATTCTATTTTCTCTGCTCTTTCCTGCCATTGTCATTGTGGCGATTCATTATCACAGTCATGATCAATGGGCTGATGGTGTCTTTGTTCTCATTTTGTGGAGTTATGCTATAGGTAGGAGAGTTTATCCTGGGTGCTGGGAGAGCCACAGCTCATCTGGACTGGTCCAGAGTCCTCTTTAGTGGGCACCCTGGGTTAGGGTGACAACTGCGTTCCCTTGTCCCCCTCACAAGCCCCCGTTTTGAAATCACCCCCCTCTCATCATGGTCAAAGACATGCAGAATGTTGATTAAATTTTCTCTTGCAGAGGAACTGCTCTCATGGGCTGCAGTGGAAGTTATTTTCAGGTTTCAGAAAGACCTTCCAGCACTCAGTGGGCAAAGGTGAGAGGCATGAAGGCAATAGGCAGGAGGGCAGGCTCAGGCACACGGACACTCCCAGGCTCTTCACAGGGCTCCTGTCCATGCCAGGGCTTGTGTTCTGGAGAGCATTAGAGTGATGTCACCTTGTTCTACTCCCTTTGACTCTGTGAGGCCTTCTAAGGTGAAGGTTTGAATCTTCAGTTCTTTGCTAAGCATGGAAACTTACCATCAAGACATGTTCTCTGAAGACAGGTCATGATTTGTAATGACACTAGCAGAAAGTGGCAGGTAGGCCTGGAAACCAGAGAATCAGGGCTCAGTTTCTGTATCCTCTTTTGATTTTAAAGGCAAATTGGACTGGAATTTTTATTCATTTCACTTATTGTGATGGTTAATTTTATGTGTCAAAGTGACTGGGTTAAGAGATGCCCAGATTGCTGATAAAACATTCTGGTGGGTCTGTGAGAATGTTTCTGGAAGAGATTAGGATTTCAATTTGAATAAAGATCTGTCCTCACTAATGCAGGTGGGCATGACCCTGTTCATTGAGGTCCCAAATAGAACAAGGAGCAGAGGAAGAGTAGACTTACTCTCTATTTGATCTGGGGCATCCATCTTCTCTGGTCCTCAGATATTGGAGTTCCTGGTTTTAGACCTTTACACTCCATAGTGCTCTGGTCTTTCCTGCTTCTCAGACTCTAGAATCTGACTGTAGTACTCTACCAGTTTTACAGATGGCAGGTGGTGCACTTACATATCACTGCAGTATCTTTGGGGGATTAGTTCTAGGACTTCCTGAGAATATTAAAATTGATGGACGTCCAAATTCCTTACATAAAATGGCTTAATATATTTGTACAGTTTATGCAATCCCCACTATATGTATATATAATGAGCTAAATCTCCAATCCTCCCATCATATATTTTAAATCATATTTAGATTACTTAGAATACTAAGATAATGAAATTGCTATGTGAGCAATTATAGAACTGTATTATTTAGGGGATAAGGTCAAGAAAAAAAACAGTTTATACGTTCAGTATGAAAACAACTTTTATTTATTTTTTATTTATTTTTTTTAAACATTTATTTTTTAGTTGTAGGCAGACAGAATATCTTTATTTTATTTTTATGTGGTGCTGAGGATCGAACCCAATGCCTCACGCGTGCTAGGCGAGCACGCTACCACTGCGCCACAATCCCAGCCCCTGAAAACAACTTTTATTCTGAACATTTTTGTTCTGTGGTTGGTTGATCTGTGGATATGGAAACCACAGATAAGGTAGGCCAACTATATATATTCCTCCAGTTCTGCTACTGATTCTGTTTCTCTGGAGGATTCTGATTAATATGTGTATGTCAATGTTTTTCATTTATATTTTATTTATATTATTTCACATGTGTGGATGACTCAAGTTTTCCTTGAACCGTGTGAGATATGGTGAGAAAGGTCCCTGTCTATCACCTCCACCCAGGGTGAAGGGAGAGCTTTACCTCTTTCCTTCCTAAGTAGGAGACAGGTTTGCAGAAAAAAACATTGAAAATCTCCCTTGGTTTCTTTTCTTTTTTTTTTTTTTAAATATTTTTATTAGTTGTTGATGGATCTTTTTTTAATTTTATTTATTGCCTTATATATGGTGCTGAGAATCGAACCACACATGCCAGGCAAGCGCTCTACCACTGAGCCACGACCTCAGCCCCCTTGGTTTCTTTCTGAGGTAATAAAGGTTTCAATGGGCTTTTCTGAGTTCTTTTCAAGTCCTAACACATTGGATACTCATTACAGTCCTATGATGTAGGTGCTGTTATTATCATTGTCATTTTATAGACAAGAAGACTGAGGCACAATAGGGTGAAGTAACTTGCCCATTTCACACCGCGAGTAAATTGAGGAGCAGGGATTTTAAAAGATGGTCTACTCTTGATACAGCAATCTCAACCTTTGCTTCTGGCTGCAACTACTTCTGCCTGGTGATGAATGGTTCTACTCCAGTAGTTGCTAGGAATATATATGGTACATAGTTGTTTAAAAAATAAACAGTCAGGGATATATACACAGCTTCTTCATAATAGGGAGTGAACTGTAATTTTGTGTCCACTACCTGCCAGGTAGTATTTCAAGCAGAGTGAGCCCTGATCCCAACTTGGGCCACCTATGATTCAGACTGGTGACCAACTTAACCCTCCTAAGAATTAGGAAAACTAAATTCATGAACTTAAAATTTAAATGTATAAAAAGAAGAGAAGCAATGTAAACTAGCTTCTCAATTGAAAACTCCAAAGGAAAGTGTAGAATTATCGATGGTGGTGTTTTGATAGTCAAGGTCAAAGGATTCATTTCCTTTTTCAGAATGAACCACTTTTACTATGTCAGACTTTATAGCTTGCTCTAATTTATGTACTTCCCCAATGTTGGATGCTCTTGGAAATTCAGTGAAATTGCTCTAGGAAACCATAATCATCGATTTGTTTGAATTTTCAATCTTCCTCTGGGGATTATGTTTAATGCTCCCTTTTATAACTTCAGCCTTCTATGTGACATCTGAGCAATGAAAATTACAATATTAAGATTACAATAATATTGATATTACAGACCCCAATTGTATTGATTTGTGGCAAAATGGCAGTTATTTATTAACTTGTTCAACTGTCCTTGTCTTGGACTTTGTGTTCCAGTTTGGGGTAGGGAATAACTTGCTGAAATGTCTATTCCTTCTGAATTTTTGAAAACATCGCAACAAAGAAGAATCCCAGATGGTAGCACTTCATAGTTTGCACCAAATTTGAAAGTTTGATCTAATAATATGTCTTTCTGAGTAATAAATTCCAAACTTCCCTATGGTGAAAGGCAACACAGGTTAAGTTACTGGTTAGTAAGTGAATGTAGCTGAGGAATGCGGAGAGAACTAGCATCTTGAGCACCTACCGTGTGCCAGGAATTATGCTATTGCTTTATATTATTTTATCATTTGATCCCCAAACCAATCCTATGAGGCAGTTACTAATCACCCCATTTGATGGATAAGGAAAGCAATATTCTTAGACTGAGTATTTTGTCTAAGGGCTCATATTAAGTAATGGCTAAGGCGGAGATGCAAATAGGATTTTGTCTTGTAAAATTTATTCTGCTTTCACCGAACAATGCTCATCATGAGTCAGAAGACCTGAATTTGATTGTTCCTTAATTTATTTCACAATTTTTTTCTGAGCACTTATAGCATTCTAGTCCCTGGCAATTCACTATGTTCAAGATTAGATTATGACCAAAGAATTATAATCTTGCCTTTTGAGATGGAAATAGGAGAGACAGGTTGAGGGGATATGATACACAAAACACAAAGGAATAGATTAACAGATGAATAAATGAATAAAATTTCATGATAAACATTTTTGTAAAAATTAAACAAGAATATGATAAGAGAGTGAGGGGATCAATTTTAGATTAGAGAGGGTCTTGTTGAACAAGTGACATTTTAGGTGACCTTTGAATGATCAGAAGAGCAGCTACCTAGAAGAGTTTCCAGGTAGAAGACACAGCGTGTATAAAAGGCCATAAGGAGATAATAATTGTGTGAGAAAATGCAAGGAGACAAGTGTGGTGGAGCACACCCTGAGCAAGAGGAAAGCAGGGAAGTGAAGGCTGGTTAGGTACGTGGAGCTCAGATCTTGTAGACCCTTGTTGGCCAGAGTAAGACATGTAGATGTTTTTAGGTGTTATGGGAAACCCTGGAGGGGTTTTAAGTGGGGGGATTTATAGGATTTGTTCATTTTTGAAATTCAAATATGGATTAAAGGGGAAATGTGGAATCAGGAGGAGCTGTTAGGAAGCCAAACTAACAATAATGCAGGTGAAAAGTGCTGGTGTCTGGAGCAGGTTGTTGGTGGAGATGAGCCTTGGAGACAGAGCCCTCAGTGCCGGCCATGCCTCTGAATGCTAAATTGCAGATGAAATGATTGAATTTCCACTGACAATTAGTGTCTCTAGATGTTGACCTTACCCTGGTAAAAGTGAAGATAACTTGGTTTTTCAATTTTAAGTCTAAATTTCAAAGCAACCTGTTGTAAAATAGAGCAAGGAGGAGAAGATTCCATTCACATAATAGGAGATACACTTTATAACATATATGAAGAGAAGAGAGTGACTGTGTTAATAAGAAAAAACAAAGAAGTCTTGAATAAATAGACACACCTTGCTTTTTCTGAAAGAAATAATTTACTTGAAATGTAAGGTTATCAGTTCTTTCCAAACCATTCTAATGATGTAACACAATTCTAACCATAATATTTTTTTTAGAAACTGACAGAATAAATTTTTTTTAAATTATTTTTTAGTTGTTGATGGACCTTTATTTTATTTATTTATATGCGGTGCTGGCGATCAAACCCAGTGCCTCATGCATGCGAGGCAAACGCTCTCCCACTGAGCCACAACCCCAGCCCCCAGAATAAATTCTTAAGTACATCTAATGAATAGACAGTTGGTAATAATAAAAGGAAAATTGCCCTCTGAGACATTAATATGGCATGTCAAGCTATAGAGACTAAAACTGATGATAGTGGCATGGAATTCAGGATAAAAATCTATGGAACAGAGCAATAATTTTAGAAATAAATATAAGTGCATATAATATTTTGGTTTAAAATAAAGGTGCCCTTTAATAGAAGAATGGATAAAAATGTGATATATATATATGTATATATACACACACAAACATTGGAATATTACTCAACCTTAAATAAGAATGAAATTATGGCATTTGTCAGTACATGAGAGAGCTGGAGAATATCATCCTAAGCAAAATAAGCCAATCCCCCCAAAACAAAGGTTGAATATTTTCTCTGATATGTGGATGCTAATTCACAATATTGGAGGGCTAGGATGAAAAGAGTTACTTTGGATTAGACAGAGAGGAGTTAAGAGAGGGAAGGGGGAAGGGGGTAAGAAGGATTGTAGAATGAATCAGACATTATTACCCTATGTGCATGTGTAACTATATGACTGGTGGGATTCTACATTATGTACAACCAGAAGAATGAGAAATTTAATCCGTTATATATATCAAAGTGCATTCTACTGTCATGTATAACTAATTAAAACAAATAGAATTTTTAAAAAAAAGATAATTTTGAATAAATTATGAATTGATAAATTGTTTAGTAAATGTTGTTGTGACATCTAATTTTATAAACTGTAACAACTAGAGTATATATGATGCCAAGGAATGCACATAAATTAAGCATTAATATGTAAAAAACATACTGTGGAAGTGCAAAAAAAGCTTTTCTATAAATATATATTTCTATAACTTCTAAGTGGAGATTCTTTTGAAATACAATATCAATAAAAGAAACCCATAAAGAAATAAAAATTTAAGTTCTCTGCAATTAAAATATTTAAAAATTTAAAATGAATGAAAAAATTGGGAGAAATATATATGACACATTATTGGGGTAAATAATTACTACATAATAAACTCTGAAAGAAGAATGGAGATTTCACAAAAGAAATAGTACTATAGCAAAAATATACATGAAAAATATTCTGCCCTTTTAATAATTAAGGAAGAGAAAATAAAACATTAGTGGGATTTTATCATTTTCTCTTTCAAATTGACAAAGATGATAAAATGCAAAAATCAAAAGTTGATAATGGTGTAGATAAAAGAACTATTTAATACAGTGGTGACAGGGCAATTATATTACACTTCTGCTAGCAATTTGGCCATGTGTGAAAAATGTAGTATGTTTTCTTTCTAGCAATTTATCCTAAAGAGATAAAAATGTGTATAAGAATTCAGCTATTAGAATTTTTATCACAACTCTCTGTTTAAGACCCAAGAACTTTATTCCATGCTTTTATAGTTGTGTCAAAATGAATCCTGTTATGTATAACAAAAAGAACCAACAAAAAAATATTTCTCATATAAAAAATAAAATAAACCTGCCAAATTTGAAACTTATGCTAAAACAAAACAAAACAAAGCAAAAATCCAAAATCAAAAACCTAAAGACTGCTTACATACATTATGGAATATGGAGAATCCTGCAAACCATACATCAAATATGATATGGTATATGTATATTAATTTATAATATACTTGTATCAAAAGACCTCTATCATGTATTCCAAATGAAAACAGAAAGCTTATACAACAGTATGTTAAGCATAGTTTCCACTTTCCTTTTTGTTAAGTGTGGACATGTAGAATGTAAGTTTGTAGAAGAGGTTTTGTGAAGCTTTCTGTCAAAGAGTATGGTTATAGTTGTTTTAGCTTTCCTATGTATCTAATTTAAAAACATATCAGGGCTGGGATTGTGGCTCAGCGGTAGAGCGCTTGCCTCGCATGCGTGAGGCCCTGGGTTCGATCCTCAGCACCACATACAAAGCAATAAAATAAAGACATTGTGTCCATCTACACAAAAAATTAAAAAAAAAACAAAACAAAACATATATCATAAACTTGTTTGAAGGTGTGAGCACTAAGAAAAAGAAGTTGCGAGCTCTAGATTCAGGTGGATGTGCTAAGTACTCTCTTGTACCAGGCAAGTTAACTAATCTAACTGTAGGATTTCACCTATAGATTTATACAATAATGATAATAATATCGCCTACCTGATAGATGATTGTGTTAAAATAATATGTCTGTCTATTATTCTTATGTATCTTTACGGTTGATATTTTATTATAGTAAAAATCCCTTATAAAAAGAGATTGAGAGCTGGGCACTCTGGTGCATACCTGTAATCCCAGAGGTTTGGGAGGCTGAGGCAGGAGGATCATGAGTTCAAAGCCAGCCTCAGCAAAAGTGAGGTGCTAAGCAACTCAGTGAGACTTTGTCTCTAAATAAAATACAGAACAGGGCTGGGGATGTGGCTCAGTGGTCAAGTGCCCCTGACTTTAGTCTCTGATACTACCTTGCAAAAAAAAAAGAAATTGTATCTAAAATTCATAAAGTACTGGAAAAATAGTTATCATTTCCTCTTCATGGAAGATCAGGCAGAGTAGGTTCTATTTCTTTTTTCTTGCCTGTGTCCTTTGGTTGCACGACACCAATTCCCAACATCCTGAGCAAAGCAGTCACCACTTCGGCAGGATTATTAAACCACCTTGATGTGACTATCATTGTGTGCAATTCTTGAGAGTTTCTCATGCTCTACAGTTTCAGTTGATCAACTATGCAACGACTTGATTTTGAAGGAGAAAATTAGCATAGAAATAGCACCTGAAAACACTCCCAATGTTTCCCTACTTGATGGCTAAGCAAGATAGAGTGTATTAAAGCAATATTGAGCTGTTAAAGGTTGGGTTTGGTTCAGGGTTTGAGGTAAAAGCACAGTGCATGTGATTCTTTTTGAAATATGTCCTGAAATGGGTGGGGACCAGTCTGGGGGTGCATAGAAATAATATGTGTGTGTCAAGAAATAATATTTTCTAAAGTGGTATCTCTGTTTTGTTTTTTTTTTTGGTAGTACCAGGGATTGAATTCAGAAGCACTCGACCACTGAGCCACATCCCCGGCCCTATTTTGTGTTTTATGTAAAGACAGCGTCTCACTGAGTTGCTTAGCGCCTCGCCGTTGCTGAGGCTGGCTTTGAACTCACAATCCTCCTGTTTCAGCCTCCCAAAGTGCTGGGATTACAGGCATGGGCCACCATGCCCGACTTAAAGTGGTATCTCTTAATCTTTTCAATCACACATACAGTTGTCTGGGGTTGAAGGTGAGGAGGAAGGATCAAATATGTCTCAGATGAGTGTCTAATTATTGTCATTTGAATCTTGATCCCTGATGTCCCTTCTCTTCCTCAGTTTCTTCTTCCTCCACTTTATCTGCAAAACCAATTCATTGGCTGTCATCAACTTTTCATCAAAGATTAGATAGACTTAATAGTCATAGAGGAGGGCTTTGTCTGCTATTTTTTTTCACATTTTTGATGTATTTAAGTGCATTCTTCATTTGAAGGTTTCAGGGAACATGGTGGTAATGAGTCATAGCACTCCTTAGTCTATTTGAGGGATACCCCCAGAATTTTTCAAAGCAGCTTTCTATCTACTCTATTATGCTACAAGCTAAGAAAGTGGGTGAGTCCCTGGGGCTCATCCCCAGTGTGGAATTTTTTTTTTCCATCAAGCATTCATTTGAGTCACAATAGAAGAGCTGGGGCCAATAAGATAAATGCAGGCTGACAAGTGGCTTATTTGACTTAATATGGAAAAATATAAAATAATGGGAACTAGGTCAAAAATGGCAAAAAGGATTAGGGCTTAAATGGAGACAGGCTTCCAGACAATGAAGGGAAGAGGATCTGGCAGTAATAGTGTCTATAAACCCCAACCCATCAGCTTTGCATCTGGTAGTCATTAGGAGACCAAGAGAATACTGCCATGCATTGACAGAGGACAAGAGCAGAAAGAAGAAAGGGTGGAAAGGCGCTGTGGAGTTGATGGTTTTAGAGGATAAGGAGGGCTTGCAGGAGGCAGACCCTCAAGTTGGAGGGGAAAGCAGAGGAGTCTCTTCTCCACCTTCTGTGAATGTGCAGAGGCTGACACTTAGGACAGGAGCAGAGAGAGGGTGGTAGGTATAGGGAATGGGGAAGGTGGACATGAGACTTTCTATCATGAGGACTTGCTTGTGACACTGTCCAGGACTTCCTCAGGCACCCTGGTTTGCCTCCTGTGGGTTGTGTGGCCCTCTGTTCACTGCTAATTTACACCCATCTCTTTGATACCAGATTCCAGGAAGGGGTAAGTCATTTAGTAGGTCCTTCTCTAGCTTGGACCCCTACATCCTCCTTCACATCCTGTTCAGCCTCCTGCCTCCCACGGAGGCCAAGCATGCTCAGACAGGACAGGATCTTGGCCTTCATTACTAGCTCTCCAAAGCTTGCCAGTCTCTTCCATTATTTAACCAGGGCATATTTAACTAGCTGGGTTTAAGAGAGCGGCTGGATGCCTTTCAAGGCTCATCTGAGCTTCAGCTGCCATGTACTTTTTTGTGTGCTTTTCTACATTAAGGATGCCTGTTCATGCTGGGAAGTTGAGCAGGATGCTTTTTCATTTGCTCAGTAGAACACCATGTGTGAGGAGGTGTCTGGTCAATGCTCTATGGTAGTTAGAACTGCTGCAGAAGCAGAGGAATGGGTGTACCAAAAGAACCAGAGGCTCAAATGGACATGCTGAGCTGTGGAATCTGAATTCAAATGTGGCTTTTCCATAACCTTTGAAACCAACACAATATCCCAGGAGGATGGGAAAAGCAGTCCATACAGAGCCTTTGTGAGTCAGTCCTCAGCATGGTTGGGTCAAAGCTCTGAGACTTTTTGACATTTATTATGGTTTAGATGATATGAGGGATCCCACAAGAGCTCATGTGTGAGTCAATGCAAAAGGATTTAGAGGTGAAATGACTGGGTTATGAAAGCCTTACCCTAATCAGTGCATTAATCCACTGATTGGAATTAACTGAGTGGTAACTATAGGCAGGTAGGGTGTGGCTGGAGGGGGTGGGTCATTGGGGGCATATGTTTGGGGTTTATATTTTGTCCTTGTTAAGCAGAACTCTCTCTGTTCTTCCTAATCATCATGTCGTGAGCTGCTCTTCACCAATCTTCTGTCTTGGTGTTCTGCCTCACCCCGATCCTCCAGGAGCCATGATGTTTTGCCTCACCCTGAGCGTGCAGGAATGGAGTTGGGCATGGACTGAGACCTCTTAAACCATGAGCCCCCAAATAAATTTTTTCTCCTTTAATTGTGCTTTTCAGGTCTTTTGCTCACAGCAGCAAAAAAAGCTGACTAAAACAAGGTGTAAGAAAAATATCAAATGGCTGAGCTTAGCATACTAAGGGCAGGGAATTACTCTGATGGGTCACCTGAGATGCTCATAGAGTCCTCTGCTAAGGAGGACTTAGGCACTGGGCTATGAGTGTCCTGTTGTAAGGAGAGTCAAGTGTCTTCTATGGGCAGTGTCCTTTGATATATTTTCATGATAGCTTGATGCTCAGGTTATCTGATATTGTGAGATTTCTTTCATATTTATCTTTCAGGAAATTTCCTAGCTACCAACATTTATCTATGCAAGCTCAGTCATCCTCTTGAAAATGAAAGTTAATTCATTAAATCAGAAAGAAGTACATTGTAGGGCAGGGAGAGAAGCAGCTGTGGAAAAACCAGATCTGAATTCTTATGTTCTTGTGGGTGATCAGAGGAAACACAAAATTAATAGGTTCTTACACATATAGTAAAATAGAGGGGGATAAGTGCTAAGTAAAAGGAAAGCAAGAGGAATATAGGGAGCGTTGGAGAAGAGTTGAATTTGATTGTTTTAAAATAGGCAGGTGTTTGGCAGTACACAGACATAATTTTGAATGTCTGGGTGATTATTTTCTGGGATACTGTAGATATTCAATTCATATGAATAAGAATATTCTCTGATTTGCATAGCACATTAAATTTTTCAAAGCACTTTTATAACTGTAATTTCCACAGACTGTGCTTCTTCCAATCTCGTGTAGATAAGGAATGTGCTACATTTGGACATGCATTCAAACTATATTAAATTTAGTCTTTACAAGGCACTGAGATGACTTATTGAACAAATGCTCTGTTCCACATTGGAGATGTCTTACAGACACCGCATCAGGCATCCCTGCAGGAAGCCAAAGAGTGAGATGTCTCCCTAGTGGCCTGGTGGTCTCTTAGAAGCTCTAGAATAAGGAGTTGTTATTGAGCACATTAGCACATCGGTGTTCTATTAGGCTGCCTCCGACATTTATGAGGGTAGTTTCATTCCTCCTTGGTGTATGTATAGTGTGTAAGTGACAAGAAGCCCCTGCAGGCCATCACAGTCACACATTTAGGGACATTCTACATTGCTTGTCATGTCCAAGCTCTTGGACCCCTCTCTAGCTCAGCTGTACATTTCTCCTTGGTGGTCTGGCCTCCCATCAGATTCAGCTTGTCTAAATGAAGCTCATTCTTCTCCATTTTCCCAGCCAATCTGATGTCTCCTTTTGAATCTTAAATCTTTGAGGATTCATCAACCTTCCTCTACTTTTAAAAGTCTGTCCAGTTTTTCTTGTGCTGTCTTTATTTGCCTCTGGGCCAATGCAGGACTTATGAACTCTGAATATCTGTCTGAACAATCGTGATCATCACTTGTGATCACTGGTCACATCAATTTCAATTTCAAAGTTCTTCTTGTTGAGCTTTCATCCTCTGTAGGCATCAACCTGATGCTCTAACCAGACCAATCAGAAGGTGCCTGGCAAATTTCTATTTTCTGTGCACTCTGCTTACCACCCCTTCCACTAATCCTTAATTAAAATAGGGTTGCTTGATAAAATATAAAACAGTTAAGTGGCAATTTCAGATAAGTGAACACTTTTTATATTAGTATCTCTCAAACATGGCATGGGACATACTTATACTAAACAACAATGATAAAATGATTTATTGTTTTATCTATGATTCAAATTCAATTAGGCATACTGTATTGTACTTTGCTAATCTGGCAGTTCTCCTCCATGAAGTCCTTGCTGCCTATTCTGTCCTTTCAAGACCTTAGTCTTGGCCTCTGTGGAAGATCTAAAGCACTTATTCACAGCCCTGAATCTTCTTATAAGGGCATAGAGTATAACTAGTAAATTAAAAACTAGACCTGTTTGTATTCTTTATTTCAGCTGTTAGGAAAAAGCTCCCATGCTCTGGGAAGGGTGTAAGGCAGTGTGAACACAAAGATAAAATATGGTTCTTATTCCCATGAAGCATCTAGCCCCCTGCCCCTGCAGTACACATTGATAAGGTAGCATCTGGTAGCTGCTGATGTTCACTATTCTTGCTAAACTAAGACATCTTGTAAGAGCTTGCACTTGAAGGAAGACTAGGTGTGGGAGAAGCAAGAGGATGATCTTTGTGGGCAGAGAGAGAAAGATATACAAAGGACCAGATGAACAAGAGATCATAGAATGATCAGGAAATTGAAAGTTTATTGTTGCTTGAGGGGGAGTGTGAGTTGTATAAGACATGCAGTGGTCTGTCTGGAGATCTAGTCATTAAATATTTACCATCACAGCATTGAAGATGAGGTTTGGAAGGTGGACAGAAATCAAAATGTGAAGATATTATATGTTAGGCATAGGAGGCTGAGTTTTATCCTGAAGGCCATAATAAGTGGATGACAACTATATTGTGCTTTAGTGTGGAGAACTCTTGGCCCCTTTAAAGTAGTGGCATGCTCAGATTTATATTCAGAAAGATCACTCAGAGAAAGAATTTAGGATAAGATTGGTAGCAGGGTGACCAATTGGGAGGTAGTTGTATTGATTCAGGCTGGGAATATGGTGGTGGGGGCAAGACATTCAAGAAATGCTAGGGGCATAAATTTAAGAGGATCCAGTGGCCAAATTAGATAAGCAGGGCAATAAAGAGGGAGACATGTACATTTGTGGCTTGGGCAACTGTGGAGGTGACAGAAACATCCATCACGTAACAGGAAGACCAGCAGGCTTCAGGCATGAGGATTATGAAATCTGTCTGAACTTGTTTTATCTCACATTTGGTATGCAATATAGATATATTTGTTTGTTTTGTTTTGTTTGTTTGTTTGTTTGGTAGTAGGGATTGAACCTAGGAGTGCTTAACCACTGAGCCACCTCCTCAGCCCTTTTTATATTTTATTTTGAGACAGGGTCTTACTGAATTTCTTAGGGTTTCACTAAGTTGCTGAGGCTGGCTTTGAACTTTCCATCCTTCTGCCTTGACTTCCTGAGCTGCTGGGATTATAAGTGTGTGCCACTGTGCCTGGCTTTTTGTTGTATTTTATTACTCATTTTTTCATATGCTATGCTTTCTTTCCAGATGGACTCTGATCTCTTCTGAGGTCCTGGATAATTTTAACCAATGTGGGTACATTGGTTCCATTTAACTCATGACCATGCTCCACAAGGCCATCTCACCAAATGGAGGCTTGAGGCCCAAGCTAAGCTGGTGAGCAGCTGCAAGCCATATCATCTGTCTGCAGAGTTGTGTGGCAGGAACTTTGAGCTGGGACCCAATTTCCTCCCAGAGATGTGCTTTTCCTCCGAAGGAAGCTAAGCACCCGAGTTGACCTGGCCCCCTTCTGGGAGGCAGGCCCACATCTCACATTTGGCAGTAGGAGGTTATGGGGCAGCAGGGTGATGACCTGACCTTTGGAAACCTGCCCTTTCTCTCTGCAGAACTGTGTAAATCCTTCAGAAGGGAGCATGTAATTCCCTTAGGATCAAGAGAGCCCTCTGCATTCTTGAAATACATGAAGGCAAAATGTACAGGGATTTCTGAGAAAAGTCAATGTGGTGTAAGCATGATCCCTGGGTGTTACTCTGCAGCAGAGAGGATTTTTTCCCCCTCCCTGAATGGTGTTCTTTGCTCTCAAGTTAACTCATGCACTGGATTCAGTCCAAGTACATTTTGTTTCTTGATTTCCAGCCAGCCTTCTCTCAGTTGTGGTGCATTCTCTTCCTTACTCGTGCTTCCCCCATCCTTTTCTGTCTTTTTATGATCATTTCAACTTTTCCCTGTGACTGAACTGATACTGAGGAAAACCCACCGTCTTAGGTAGGACTTCCACCAGAGTGAGGCCGCAGGGACTCGTCTGTGAATGGCCAGCCCCTCCCTCTGCAGTGGCCTGCATGGCCAGGGCTCCTCTGCAGGCAGCTGAAGCAGAACGCGTTTGAACTCTGCCCTCTGCCAAATGCTTTCCAGATGTGTAAACCCAGCCTCCTGCTGTACTCTGACTGTAGCCCTGCCAACATACATCTGCAGATTCCTAGTGCACAGGAAACTTGAAAGGGTATCTTTTACAACATCTGCCGTCTTTCCCTAGCTCTTCCTCTCTGCCTTCTCAGACTTTGCCCTATATTTCATCTCCTCCCTTAAACAAATCCATTAAAGAATCACCGTATGACTCTTGGCTCACACAGGCCAGCTCATCTGTTTCACCCCAGAGCCTGTTCTTGGCTATAGGGACAGTTGACCACAGAACCACTAGAATCACTAAGGAAGCTTTTGCACTCCCTGGAGGAGAAAGGACTATTTTTTTTTCTTCCCATTGGGTTAGTACCAGTCTGCAAGCTGAAAAGGGACCCTTGGCCATAAGAAGGTCAGAGCAGAACTCTACATATGAAAACACCGATCTTTCTGAAGTTTTCCTACTGTATACATCCTTGAGAAAAAGTGAAGTGTACTGGTAGAGAGAACCTTTCTCCATAGATGTTCAGTTTCTTGGAACAAATGAGGTGAACTTCTAAAAGCCTGGAAGTATATATGTGCAGAATGAGTTCTTTGACTCTTGTCATCCCCCAGGGCATGGAACCCATCAAGCTAAGATGTCAGCAAAGGACCTTTCTAGGACGCAATTCAAAGGATGGGGAAAAGAGCCAGAGATCCTTTCGGCACAATACAGCAGAAGAGTTTTACTGGGGCTTTCACTCTCACTGGGGAAACCATTTGATTGTTGTACAAATAACAAACTTTGACCTTCATTCTGCCATATATTCATACAGACTCTAAACTCTGTATGACTCCCTCCCAGGGGACATGGAGTGGAGGCAAGTGACAAAGTCTGGGAGAGAGAAGAAGGTGCAGTATGGAGGGGAGCATAGTGAAATGGGCCTCTGAGTTCTGGGGACTGAGAGGAACAGTTAGAGGTAAGAAGTCCACCCTTACCATAGTCCTATGTCCTAGGCACTGGGCCTACCTGTTAGGCAGCAGAGTGGCTGGGTTAAAACTGCTCCTAAGTGCCCACTCATGGTGAGGCCAATGTGACTTGAGATTCTCACATCCTCTTAAATGAAGGTCGTAATAAGTGGATGACAATTATATCCTGCTTTAGCATCCCCAAGCACTTCAACTTTGGCTCTCACAAGAAGTCCTAAGGCTTTGCTGGGCTATTGCCACTATAGCATCCCTGTTTAAAACAAAAATAAAAACAAAAACAAACAAAACAAAACAAAAAAACAAGCAAAAAACACATCGGCCCCACACTTCAAGCTTCAGAAAAACCAGAGGAGGAGCTAGAGCTGGATTTGAAATCCAGCTTATTTCTTTACTCATATCTTCCCTTATAACCCTACCGCCCAAGGACATAGACACACCTCCGTAGCCACAGCAGCAACTTTGTAAAGAGGAGACATATCTGTATCTTTCATATATGAGAGAGGTTAGGTGAAGGGTAACCAAACCTTTTCCTTCTACATGAGAATTTAACCTTTCGTTTGCCATGTGACTCTGCTGCTCTGGCAACCTCTTGAAGGTAGAAAACAAATGACATTTCCAGGCAGAAAGGCTGATGATAAAAATGGCCCTGATTTGTAAATCCCATCTAGATTAGGAGGAGCTGTAAGTGAACCATAAATATCTGCTGGGGCCAGGTGTGGTAGCCCATGTAATCTCAATGACTTGGGAGGCTGAAGCAGGAGGATTGCAAGTTTGAGGCCACACTCAATAAATTGCTGAGACCCTGCCTCCAAATACAGTTTTAAAAAGGGCTGGTAATATAGCTCACTGATAAAGTGCCCCTGGGTTCAGTCCCCAGAACAATAAAACAAACACCCTGCTGGAGATGCTCTGCTTTGGGCTTTCCTGAGTATGAGGACTTTTACTACAGTGCTCCTGGGTGACAAATCTATATATAGAAAGTTGTCCCCAGAGATATTTTCTCCCTTGGGAGTGAGCATTTTCAATGCCAGGCTAGTTCCCACACCTGCCCAATCTGGAACTTGATCCCTCCTACCTGAGCTGCCCCTATGGAGAAGAGAGTGCTGGTTGGTTGACAGTTGGGAGGATTTGTCATAGAAATCAAGGTGTATCTGATGTACCTGGGCCTGGAGTCTGCCAAATTCTAAGCTTTTGCAAATGTTCATCTCTACTTCCTGGGATTGTATGATCCCTCCACTTGAATAACTTTCTTCAAACCAATAGAACATGGCAATACAAAGACAGGTCACTCAGTGATCAGGTCACCAAAAATTGTGACTCTTGTCTTGCTAGCAAATTCTCTCCTTTATTGACTTTGATGAAGCAAGTTGCTATGTTGGAGAGGCCTACATGGCAAGAAACTAAGGGCAGCCTTAGCCAGCAAGTAACCTAGCTTTCATCCTGATCACTCCTGAGGAACTGAGTTCTTCCAGCAACTACATCGGTGAGCTGGGAAGCACATCTTTGCCCAGTTGACTCCTCAGATGAGACTCTAGCCCTGTATGATACCTTGCCTGCAGCTTTGTGAGAGTCTGTGAGGCATAGATCTAACGAGCTGTGCATAGATTCTTGACTCCAAGACAATGTACAATAAATGGTCTAAATTTTTTCAAGCTGATGAATTTTATGTTAATTTTCTACTAGCTTAACCAACAGTTTTGATTTGCCTGCTATTGTCCTGGTGTTAGCACTGAAGTCCGTAGTTCCAGCAAACATCTCAGTCTTGAACAACCTGGAACAATCCCCGCCCTACTTGTGATGCAGCAATAAGTGGTTAATACATGTATTCATAAGCGATTTATCTCTTAAGCAGATGAATCTTCAAGATAGCTTCCTGGAAGTGGGTACTTAGAGATAAAATTAATTTATCCAGAATTCTATTAGATATTTCCCAATTCCCCTTCATAGGGGTTAAACCATTATATTCTTCCATCAGAAATATGAGAGTGCCTGTTTCTCTGTGGTCTCCTAATAGTTTGTTTTCGTTGTCTATTTATTTGACAATTAAAGTATTGAATCTTCTATTATATGCGTAAGTGTAAGCTGATTCAAATTTTCTTAGAATAAAGAAATATATTTAATCATTAACACTTGTAGCATTGAAGAGCATTATTTATACTTTGCTTATTCCCATGAACTCGTTTTACTTTAGGGACAAAAATGAACCTAACAGTGTAGTCACACTCTCATGATGAGTATGTGCGTATGTGTATGTGAGGGTCTCCTCTACCTTCCTATTCAACCACCTATTCGACTTAACTTTCAATTTTGTGTTAGATCTATTGCTCCATCATGAAGAGAATTACCCCAAATGGACTATATACCTTTAGAATTAGATTAGGATACCATAGGAACTCATGATGTAGCATAAGGAAGAAAAAATGGTGGATTGAGTGGGCTTCTTTGTGGACTGCTAATAGATTTGTCAAATTCAAGTGTCTACATTATCTGGCAGATAAACTCAAGGAAATGAGTATGGCTGGGTTAGGAAATCAATGCCCAGATAGCATGTCCCCAAGTATGTGACCAGGGAGGAATGGAGCTCAGTGTTGCCACTGCCATTATTCAAGGCAAACCAAAATTAAAGTTTTAAGAAATCTTCAGCTGTGGCTCTTCAAAGTAAAAAGCAAAATCAACAAAAAACTCACATATACTACACAACAGAAAACATGTGTATAGGCCAGTGTTGGCCTAAAAACTGTTAGTTTGGAGTTATGGGAATTTGGAAAAGGTAAAAATAATTTAGCAGTAATTGAGCACCTGAGGGTGATAGTTTTTCACCTAATCTTGAGAGACATGTATTATCAACTTGTTTTTCCTAAGAAAATGGAAACTCAGGGAGAATAACTAGTCTAAAGTCATAAAGGAAAGCAGTGGCAGATCCATGCCCAAGTCTTGAGACACTTCAATCTCTAGTCTTTCCACTCAACAAAGCTATGATCAGTGCTCTTCACTTTCAATTTTCCTTAGAGAGAATATTCCAGAGAAGAAATCGGTAAGCAATTGAGCAATACTCCTTTTTTCTTTGTTTTCCTGGGGAACAAACTGAGCAGGCACATTTATATTCATGACCCTCTGGGAAGTTTCCTTGGGTGGTTCCCTGCTCAGGGCTCTAAGGATCCTCATCTTTACTGGGCATGGCTCCGTTTCAACTGGAAGGGCAAGTAGCACAAACTGTTTTTTTTCCTTTGGTACTGAGGATTGAACTCTGGGGTACTCAACCACTGAGCCACATCTCCAGCCCTATTTTGTGTTTTATGTAGAGACAGGGTCTCACTGAATTGCTTAGCGCCTTGCTGTTGCTGAGGCTGGCTTTGAACTTGCGATTCTCCTGTCCCTTCCTCCTGAAGTACTGGGATTACAGGTGTGTGCCACTGCACCTGGCGAGGGAGCACAAACTTTTTAGCTTTTATTTGTCCTTTACTGGTTTGAACTCCCTTTTTTTAAAAATTTTTTTTTTAGTTATAGATGGACACAATGTCTTTATTTTATTGCTTTGTATGTGGTGCTGAGGATCGAACCCAGGGCCTCATGCATGCGAGGCAAGCGCTCTACCGCTGAGCTACAATCCCAGCCCTGAACTCCCTTTTTAGGAATTATTATAGGGATGAAGAAAACTCAAATGAGAGTAAAACTAGATTTCAAGCCTAGCAGACATGAACTGCTCTGCTTTCCATCTTGAACCTGGAAGGGCTTGTGGTCCTGTTTATTATGCCTCTTGTTTATAGTCCCTGCATTACCCAATGGCTCCCTGAGGACAGCCTGCGAGGTAGTGTTAATGGAGCATTTGTGACGTGGTGTGAATGAGGCTCTTTTAAACAGAAATGCTGCCCAGAAGGTTCAGGCCCAAAGGTCATCCATTACACTGGTTGTTGGTCTTCTTATGTTTTATAACCTGTAGAGGCTTTCATTATTTTTATTTTTATCATTTCTTCTATGTATTCTTTCCTAAATCTGTTTTGGATCTTGTCAATCAACAGGGCTTCCTTTTCTATGCCCTCATCTGTGCTTCACTGTTCATTTTTTTATAGTTTTGGAACTTGCACATCTCTGTTTTATAGATTTACTTATGTGTTCGAAGATCAGGAGAAAATTGTTCACATTCTTTAGAGTCTAAATAAGTCAGCCACTGCAAAATGAAAATTGTATAGTTTAGTAAAAAGTGTTTTGATATTCTTTGAGCACATTGAGTATTAATTTGGAGGATGGAGGAAGGGAGACATTTGTCTGCTGAAATGACTTTTTCCTAATTTGGAGCAAATAACAAAGATGGTGACGCTTTCCCTGTGGTTCTAGGGACATAGAGAGGACTGACAACATGTACGATTCTATTCAAGTTCAGTTTCATCAGAGAGATTAGAGAATTAAAATGAAAGCAATCTCCCATGCGATCAGCAAATTGGTTCCCTGAAAAGCTAAACCAGAAATTATGCTCTCAACAACCTTTCATTTTTAACTTTCTTTTTTAGTTTTCCATATCATTTTATAAAGTTAATTAGATCTTGGAATAGGTTAGAGATTGCTTTTGACTGCAACTAATAGAAACTGAACATATTAACGACATTAACAAAACAATGTCTATTTTTCCTTTCTTGTAAAACAGAGGCAAGGAGTCCAGGACTGTTAGGGCAGTTCCATGGTCATGAGGAGCCCAGGCTTCTTATACCTTTCTTGTTCTTCCATTCTTAATACATGCCTTCTATGTGCAAGGTCACCTCACATCAAGAGATGGGCTCTGGAGCTCCATCAGTCACTTCAGCCTTGCAGACATCAAAACGGAGGAAGGAAGATGGCACAGGCCCCAGCATCCCACTTGAATCAACTGTAATCAAAGACTTATCCTTGAAACATTTGCCAATAATTTCTGCATTGATCTTGCATTTATAAGGGAGTTTTGGAAATGTAGTTTTTCAGCTGTGTACACTGCAGGGTCTAACTGTGTGTGTCTGTTACTAAGAAAGAAGGTGGAATGACTTTTGGGTGGGCAAGTATCTTCTGCTGCAGTCTTTGTGATGGATTCCTGGCTTTTCTTTCTTTTCTGGGCTGGCTCGATACTGGGGCATGGTGGTGAGAGTAGAGAGAATAATCCAAGCAACTGTCTACTTGGACAGTACAATTGGAGAACAATTCCCACAAGGCCTGCATCTGTGATCAGATTAAGCCTGTACACTTGCATCCTTGTACGATGGTATCATTATAATGTGGCATATTAGTTTGCTCTGATGGCTGTCACAACTTACTATAAACATGATGGCTTCAAGCAACACAAATCCATTCTCTTACAATTCTGAAGTCCAAAGTCAGTTTTACCGAGTGGATATTGAGATACTGACAGATACTGTACTCTCTCTGGGGGATATACAGGAGGACCACCCCTGTCTTCTTCTAGACTCTGATGGCTGCCAACAGACACAGGCTTGTGGCTACATCACTCTTATCTCTGTGTCTTTATATCACCTCCTCTGTCTGTCTCAGTAGTCCTTCCTTTCTAATAAGCATGTGATTCTGTTTAGGACAAACCCCAACAACCCAGCATAAGCTGTTCCTGTCCAGATCCTTGACTGAATCACATCTTCTCCCATATAAGGCCATATTCCTGTTTTTGTCATATAAGGAAATACTCATAGTTTCCAATGATTAGGACTGAACATGTCTTTTGGGGGATACCATTCACTACATAAAGAGAATAATTTGTATCACAAATTACCTTGTTTGACATCTATGTAAATTTTTTTCTTGTTGACAACTCTAAGGCTAGTTAGTTTCCTATGAAACCAATTATATGAACAGCACATTATCTAAATCTGATTGAAAGCCTACCAAAACCATATATTTATCTTCTCTTACATTATGGACACTAGATAGTGTATGGGTTAAATTGGCTTGCTCATAATCATGACTTTGTATTTTTGGTTCTGTTTTTATTGTTTTTGGTGTAACTTTTTCTAGGATTTTTAAAAAGTAAGGTTTATTAAAATATTACTTACATATAATAAAATTCACCTATTTTAGATGTATGATGCTATAATTTATCAGAATAAATATATAGTCATGTAATCGCACCAAAATCAAGATATAGAATATTTCCACCACCCCAGATTGTTTCTCATGCCCCTTTATAATTAACCCATTCTCTCCGGCCATCCTCACCAGAGACCACTAAGCTGATTTTACCCTCTATAGATTTTGCCTTTATAATAATGTCATAAAAAAATGGAATCACACACTGTCAGACTTTTGTATCTCACTTCCTTCATTTAAAATAATGGTTTTTGAGATTCATCCATGTTGTTGGACTTAGTTTGTTACTTTCTATTGCTAAGTAGTAGTCCAAAGGTACACACCTGACTCCACTCATCTACTTCCCACTTGATAGTCATGTGGGCTGTTTCCAGTTTTTGACAAATATGAATAAAGATGCCATAAATACTTCACTATAAACTTTTTAAATATATTTTCTTTTCTTTTCGACAAGTACCCAAGAACGAGATATTGCCGGGTTGTTTGGGACATATATTTAACTTTCCTTCTTTTAATATTTATATTTTTCATTGTACATGAACACAATACCTTTATTTTATTTATTTATTTTTATGTGGTGCTGAGGATTAAACCCTGGGCCTCACACATGTGAAGCAAGCACACTACCACTGAGCCACAACCATAGCCCATATTTGACTTTCTAAGAAACTGCCAAAGAATTTTCCAAAATGGCTCTCCCATTGTGTGTGCCCATTGGCAACGTGTGGGCATTCTGAGCCTCTGCACTCCTGCCAGCCCTTGGCAATGCTAGATCTTCCCTTGTTTGTGTTTACCTCCTCATAAATATGTGGTGTTCTCTTGATATGCTTTTAATGTACATTTCCCTAATGACTAATGATTTTGTACCTTTTTTATGTGCTTATATACCATCTGTACATCTCTGATGAAGCATCTCTTCATCTCTGATGAAGCATCTCTTCAAATCTTTTGCCCAATTAAGTAAGATTGATTGCTTTCTTATTGCTATGTGTGAGAATTCCTTGTGTATTCTGGCTTCCAGTCCATTATTAAAGCTATGTTTTATAAATTTTCCATATAGCTTGCTTTTTCATTTTTAATTTTGCAACTATCTTTTGCAACCAACACTTTCAATGTTGGTTAAGTCCAGTTTACCAGTTTTTCTCTTTTTGGGTCCACACTTTTTGCATCCTAGCAGAGAAATCTTTGCCTAGCTCAGTGTCTCAAAGATTTTCTCCAATGTTTTCTTCTAGAAATCTTATAGTTTTGGATTTCATACTCAGGTTTATAACCTGTTTAGCGTCAAGATTTATATGTGGTAAGAATTATGATTTGAGTTTCATATTTTTGCATATGGATTTCCAAATTTTCCAACATAATTTCTTGAAAAGGCTGTGCTTTCTTTTTATCCTGCTACCTTCTCAAAAATCACTTGCCACATGTGTATGTCCATTTCTGAGCTGACTTTTGTTGTCTTATGTGTATTTATTGGTTCCCCAGAACCACACTGTCTTGATCATTGTGGCTTTATAGGAAGTCTTAAAATTAGGTAATGGCAGTTATTTACCTTTGTTATGATTTTTTGAAAGCATTTTGGCTATTTAAGGTCTTTGCTTGTCCATACAATGCTTTGTCAATTTCTTCACCAAAACCTTCTGAGATTTTCATTGGGTTTGTGATGAAACTGTTAGATTAATTTAGAAAGAATTGGCATCTTAATATTGAGTCTTCCGATTTCTGGACACATTATATCTTTCCATCTATTTAGGTCTTCTTTTAAGTCTGCTTTAAAAATTTTCAATCAAAAAATTGTTCTTTTTTTGTACACAGAAATCACAATTTAAAAGTACTATCCAGTATTCTAAGAACTTGCTAAATTCATTCATTAGTTCTAGTAGCTCTTCTTTGAATCCTTTTGGATTTTCTACATGGCTAACCTATTTTCTGGGCATAGGGGCAGGTTTTTCTTTGTTTCCTTCTCAATGCCTTTTATTTTCTTTACTGTTTCACCATATTGCCCAGGACTTCCAGTAAGATGTGAAACAGAGGTAGTGAGAGTGCATAATCTTGCTTTGTTCCCACCTTTGGGGGAAAAGCACTTCTTTTTTCAACATCAGGTATACTATCAGCTGTGGGTTTTAGGTATCCTCCCTGAGGATGTTCCTTCCTAAGTTTGCTATGAGTTTAAATCACAAACAGATGTTGAGTTTTATCAACTCTATTTCTGCATCTGCAGAGATTTTGTTATTATTTTTCTCTTTTTGTCTGTTGATATGGTAGATTATATTGATTGATTTCTGAACATTGAGCCAATCTATATTTCCTGGGAAATGTTCCATGTGGTCGTATTATTCTATTCCAATTACTAGTTCAGTTTGCTAAAGCATCCTATTTTCATGAATAATATTGCTCTGTAGCGTCTTTATAGATACATGTTTGGCATTATACATTATTCTAGATATTAGACTAATACTTTTGTTATTCCCTCATATTAACTGTACTTAGTTTTAAGTTTTCAAACTGCCTTTTGTAATTTGTTTTATTTTCCATCCCTTTTAATCTTTAACTAGGTCACAAGGACCATGACCCCCACCAGTTGTCCTTTCTATATATGTCTACTGCTCTAATACAAATATTAAACATATACCATAAATAAAAGATAGCAAAGATATGTTATCATTTATCCTCTCATCTAAAGCTCCAATTTTCTGAAAAATGTTAGTAGCAAATAGAAAGAATGGCGTAGGGGAAGTGCAACGTTCGTATAAGAGGTTAGGTTATCAGTTCTTGTTTTGCTTCTATGTTCCTATTTGCCACCTCCTCTTGGATGAATTCTGTATTCTAGAAATAGTGTTTAAGTATATTTTATATACTTTGCCTTTTCCTTACAATACACATAAAGAATTCATAGTTTTCCATTTAATATATATGAAACCAAGGGCTACCTGAATTAACCTCCTTGTCTGAAGTGACACTTTTGGCAGGAATTCATGAAGTTTGCTCATCATTGGGCAAATAAACTCCAACCAGCTTTGCCTCCTAGGACACAGGGAACCTGTGCCTCTTTTTTTCCCCACTGCTTTTAGGCTGATGTTCCTCTCCAGGCAGCAGTGAGACCTAAAGTTCTCACTTTCCCCACAACATCTTGCTGGTATTCAGTGACATATAAAATGATTCTGGGAAGAGTAAAATTTTAAAGTGGATGGCAGAAACTTTCTTTTTTGTACCTGTTTCCTTTTTGGACCTAAATGGTAAAAGTGTAGCAGGGTGTGTGTGTGTGTGTGTTATATAACTGTGGGCTTATAGAACTCATGAGGAAATCTGTGGAGTACATACTAGATCCACCCTCATCACACCAGCACTCTTTAGGTCAACACTAGGAACAGAGAACCAGGGGCAGGGTGTGTGAGAGAGGGAGCAAGGGGAAAAAGTAGTAAAAAGCATGCAGTGGTGGACTTGTGAAGGGCTGTGTCTGAGACAAGAGCATCTGATGAATCTCCTTTATGAAGACTGTCACCCTGGTGCTGGAGCTATGGGCACTTTCCAGGCACATGGAGATGTTTTGGCCATGTTTCCTTTCCTCAAAATAAATTAATGGAGCTCTGACAGGTAGAAGGTACTTTTGGAAAAAGGCCAGAATTTAGGATCTGTGGGCTGAGGGTATCTGTTGGGGTTTAAAAGGCTGGGGAGATCAAATTACTCAGGAGTCTCTTGTTTCTTCACTCTACAGTTCCTGCACTTCTGCAGGAGAAGCTTACTTGATAACCTCCATGGAGCCTCCTCACATCAGAGATGGGAAAACCTGAAGGTTACGTGGCTGACTCTTCCTCAGACTCTTCCATCCCCTGAACTGCTCCCACTTGTATTTCCACAGCCCCTCCTACGCCACCAGCCTGGAGCCACCAGGATACAGAATCCTTTCTTGTCCTGCTTCCCCGTACCCTGGCAGCACACCTTCACTATTCTGGGTGTACTGTGGCCTCCAGACCCCAATGCTAGTCTTCTGAAACACCTCTCAGCATCACCCTAAGTTCATCTCAGTCATTTTTCAACAGAGTATATCTTTTTTTTTTTAATTTTTGACATTTGTTTTATTTATTTATTTATACATGGTGCTGAGGATCAAACCCAGGGCCTCACGCATGCGAGGCAAGCGCTCTACCGTTGAGCTACAATCCCAGCCCCTCAACAGAGTATATCTTAATTGCCAAGATTTTAGTTGCTGAAAATCGTTGATGCTAAACAGCCAGTGGAAATAAAGAAAATATGTGAAAATAAATAAAAACATAAATAGAAATAAAAGTCACCTGTAACTCATCACCCAGAAAGCACTACAACTAATATTTTGTTGTATATCCTTGTTTCTTATTTTTCTTTAAAAATATATATGTTCTACGATCAAGGTTTGTATCCTATTTCTTTTTTTTTTGTATGTCACTTAATAATTTGTCAAGAATATTTTTTCAAGTCTTTAACGTTTGAAGATACATTATTAATGGCTACAGAATATTCTCTTGTGAGGATGAAAAATAATTTAGTTCATCCTCAAATGCTGGACACTTATATTTCTTATAGATATCTAGATTTCTAGAGTTGAGGTATTGGGAAAATTAGGATGTTTTAAGGGCTCCTGATGTGTGTGTGTTTGTGTGTGTGTATCACCATGTTTCTTTATAGAGATGATGTCCCAATATATACTCAGAGCAGAAATACTTGGGATGTACATCTAACCACATCAGCAAAGTGCTGTGTTCTGTTCTTACATGGCTAATTACATAAGTAATTAAAAGCAATTCCTTGAGCCAGGCGTGGTGGCGCAAGCCTGTAATCCCAGCACTTTGGGAGGCTGAGATAGGAGAATCGCAAGTTCAAAGTCAGCCTCAGCAACGGTGAGGCGCTAATCAACTCAGTGAGACTCTTCCTCAGACTCTTCTGTCTCTACAAAAAACACAAAATAGGGCTGTACCAAAAAAAAAAAAAAAAAGCAGTTGCTTGACTCAGTCAATTCATTAATAGGTACGATTCATAACTTCGACACTATTTCTACTGTCTTTGGCATCCAACTCCTTTTTCTCTAACAGTAAAATGGGTACAGTCATGACAACTTGTTTGCTTTCATTTTGAGATGCTTTTGATGATTAAATGAAACAAAAGATGAAAAATACTTAATGAATCATAAAACGTCATATGACACCTTGAGTCTTGCGGCATGACCAGTGATCTTCTTGACCCTTCAGGGAGAAAATATGCAAGGAATATAGGAAACATAATTTTCACAGCTCAAGAACTTCAGAAGTTAGTGATATTCTACATATGGCATTATTATAACAACCATGCATCCAGGATTCCTGGAAATATCCCTCCCGCTGCACACTGCATGTGCCAAACATTGTGTCTCAGTTTTCTTGGTTCAGAAATACATTAATCACAGACATTTGTCTATTTAAGAAAAATTCACAAGTCTCATTAGTAATCCTTAGGGATTATATCTGTAATAATATTAAGCATTTTAGCTTTGAAAGATAAAAAAGTCACATTGCATCAATGTATTACTTCCTCTGCTTTTGGTGAACTTGAAACTGTGTGTGTGTGTGTGTGTGTGTGTATTCCCGGTAAAAATGCACTCTTCTTTCAAGTTTGTGTTTACATGGTTAATTTTCTTTTTCTCACTTAATATAACGTTGATTCTGAATCAACTAAGCACAAAGGAGTGTTTCGTCTCTAATGTTCTATCCCTCCCTCCCTTTCTTTCTTTTTACTTTCCAGAAACTTGATCTAGTGTAGTGAAAATTTTTAATCTCAGCCAAAAATTTGTTCTCAAACTAATATTATCCTACAGTCTCATCCAGACAGAAATAGCTTCCTCTAAAGATAAAGATTCTGTAAGAGAAATTATTTTCATAAAGAAAATAAATCCTGCTTTATTGTTTCCATGATATTTTTGAGTGAGCCAGCAAATGTACTCCAGTGATGTGCACTCAAGCAGACACAGTGGAGGATGAACAGACATTCTTCCTAATGATTACTCCATTAGCTATGGTAGGAAGTTAGTGCACTGATCTTGTACACAAATTTTAAGTGAGTGCATCATTGAGAACATACTACCATACAACTTCTTCTTGTTCTTTTCTGAAGTTAACAAGCAAAAACTACTTAAGTCGTGTTTTTGTGGGTGTGTTGCTCTCATTGTTTGTACCTGACATAAACATATGTAGGAACACAGAATTCCTCCCCTCAAGGGTGCCTACCTGGATGCTTGGCCTTCATGGATGGAGATTCTAGAAACTAGATGAAGAGGCAGAAAGAAATTAGGTTCTTTCCCAACCCTGGTCACTCCTTTTCTCTCAAACTTACTTCTCTTCTTCCATTGAGGGCTCTTGTTTTCTTCCTTAGGAAACCTGAATAGCCCAAGATGGGCTGGTTTTAAAGTCCATATTGTCCCAAACCCAACCATGCAAACCTGTCCCTCTTGCACTTATTTCCTGGACCATGTAGGAGTGGTGGGACCCAGAGTATCTTCATACAGAAAAATAAAGGTTTACAACAGATGGTTTACTGGATAGATAACTCAAGGACTATGCAAAGTAGTGGTCAAACAGTGCCATGGGTAGGTCTAAATCATTCCTGTTCATGTACTGGAAGTGAGGTAAAGGGAGCAAAGCTCCTTGAATCAAGATGTGGTGGCTGGGCACATCAATGTTTATAACAGCTCATTTAAAATAGCTAAGCTATGGAACCAATGTAGGCACTCTTCAACAGGGCATAAATAGATAAAGAAAACATGGTATATATACATAATGGAATATTACTCAGCCAAAAACAAAAATGAAATTATGGCATTTGCCAGTAAATGGATAGAATGGGAGACTATCGTGCTAAGTGAAATAAGCCAGTCCCCAAAAGCCCAATGTTGAATGTTCTCTCTGATATGTGGATGCTAACATACAATAAGAAGGGGAGGGAAGAATAGAAGTTCATTGTATTAGACAAAGAGAAATGAAGGGAAGGGGGATGGGAATGGGAAAGGCAGTAGAATAAATCAGTCATACTCCTATGTTTTTATAGGAATTATACCACTAGTGTAACCCCACATTATGTACAACCATAAGAATGGGAAGTTATACTCCATGTATGTATAATATATCAAAATACATTCTACTATCATGTATATATATAAAAAGAACAATAACAACAAAAAGATGGGGTGGCTGGGAACCACTCCCTTCATTGCCAGTTCCTGGCATCCTCCTACCTGGATATACCTTTGGTTGAATATCACCTAGGAAAGAATTGAAACCAAAGTGCCCTGCTTCTTCCACAGAGGCCCTTCAGCACAAGGAATCTCAGCTGAGGTGTGGGAGGTAGAGAGCAGAACCTTTTTGAGCTATACATTCTCACAGAGCTTCTTCTCCAGTTCCTGCTAACCCCCTTGCTGACAATTATGGCTCTGGTGAACCACGTTTTTGATATAAAGGCATACCTTAAATGGGTTGGGCTGGAAAAGAGTTGAGATTAGCTTTCTTGGTGAACTTTATAATGCCACAAGTCTGTGATCTTGGGCTAAGTTTACATGAATGGATGAGTTTGTCCTCTGTATGAATCAGGTTCAACCAGAGAAGCTGAATCAATGAGAGGGAGATGGATAGAAATAAAATAGATAACAGAAGGATGGATAGATTAAAAAGTTAGATATTATTTTTTTCATTTTTTATTTGTTCTTTTTATATATACATGACAGTAGAGTGTATTTTGACATATTATACATACATGGCGTATAATTTATTCTAATTGCAGCCCCATTCTTGTAGTTGTACATGATGTGAGGTTTCACTGTAATCATATATGAACATAGGAAAGTATTCATATATATTCATGTATTCATATATGAACATAAGAAAGTTATGCCTGATTCATTCTACCATCAGAAAAATAGATATTAAATAATAGAAGACATTCAATGAAGGGAAAAGATTGATGGATAAAAATATGGAGAGATAAATAATAAATAGAAGAAATATAGAAAGATAGATGTTAGAGGAATTTTGCTTAGTGATTGTGGAAGCTGGCTCAGCAAGATTGAAATCCACGAGCAGGCAGTCTGGAAGGGATCAAGGCACAGCCTGACTCTGTTACAGGGAGTCAGGATGGGAAGATCTGGTGAAGAGAAAGCAATTGGAGATGCAGATGTTATTTGAAGCCTGGCTCAAAAATTACACAATCGTTCTTTTAAAGGACTTCTGCTGATTATGTCAGGCCTGCCAAGATACTCTTAAAGTCAATCTACTAGGGACTTTTATTTGTCCTTATTAGCAGCGGTGCCCAGATGAGTGCTTTGATAAATGACTGGGAGAAGGTGTGCGCTGTATGCTGTGACCTGGCTGCTTCCTCCTTTGTCTTTGTTGATAAATCAAGTTGACAAATCAAAAATTCTCTCTCCCTTCCTCTTTCTCTCCCTTCCTCCCTCCATTTTTAATTTGAATCTTGGAGCTTAACATATCTAAGGTGCATATTGGATTTTTAGAATGTTTTTGTTGGAAATTGTCACATTGTAAGCTGGAACAATGTCTGCACATGTTCTCGGTGTGCGATTTCTCCTTTGGCCTTTTCCTTCATCTCACGATGCTTGTTCATCCTCAGACTCAAAGCAGTGGCTGCTCCATGGGCTATCCTCATTCCCAAATCATTCCCAGCTGGACTCCAAGTCCAGGAGCACAGTAGGCAGAGTAATGTAACCAGAGAACTAACCACCAAGCATTCAGAAGAATGACTTTAATATGGAAACCTCTCCCCTGGCCAGATCTGTGCACATGAAGCAGCCACAACAAATGAGCTACAAACAATGCCAATTGTGCTGACTTCACAGTGCACATACATGCAGCCGCTTTTCAAATTCATTTTAACAAAGGGATGAAACAAACTTGTTGGCAAACAACCCCACATTGTCCTGCCTCTGTCCCACAACATTGTCTGAGCTCAGGGCCTGGGTAGAAACCCTGCCTAACAGTCAGTGGGTAAATGCCAACTACTCCAAGATCCAGACTTGCTTAATACTCTATCTGAACATTACCAAACAGGGCAGCATTTAAACCTTTAATACAAGTAATTTTCATCTAAGAAGGTCTTTTTAACGACAAGGCAAGTCCAGAGGTCTGCCCCAGGGAGCGTGTAGAATGTCTGACAGATTACTCAGCCCAGCGCCACAAACTATGGAGCCATTTTCCTCCTTTTCCCTCCTCAGTATTTAGCTGATGTAATTATACGTTTGTGTGATTACAGTCTGTGATTTACCATGAGATACTAGGGTGGCCCAAGCAGCCTTAGAGCAGGAGCTGAAAACGCACAGATGTTTTACTTTAATGGCTGCGCAACCATGGAAATGAGCAGAGCAGTCAGAATTTCATGACAAAGTACTTGTCTCCTGTCTCAGCATCCACCAGCAACAGGGCCTCAGGGTTCTCTGATTCTGTGAAGAAATCTCTCTCTCTCTCTCTTTTAATTTCTAAAGAACAGAGATTTATTTTGGCTTATGGTTCTGGGTACTGAGAAGTATGGTGTTGTTGAGGGCCTTACATCAACTCATGGCAGAAAGCAAGTGTACATGTCTTAAAAGACAAAAAAAAAAAAAAAAAAAAAAAAAAAAAAAAAAAAAAAAAAAAAAAGAAAAAGAAAAAGAAAGAAAGAAAGAAAGAAAAACAAACCCCCCAGGAGGCAGCCCTACTCAATGACAACCTACTCCTGTGATAATTAATTTGGTCTCGTGAGACCAAGAATTCACTTGTATTAGAAGGGCAGTAATCCATTCATGAGGGCCCTGCCATTAAGATCCCCAACACTTCCCAACACTACCACATTGAGGAATTAAGGTTCCAGTGCTTGAATTCTGGGTGACACACTCAAGCCATAGCAACTATTGTAAATGGGAAATCAATATCATTTTTCTTAACAGATGATAATACTATCAGTCAATAAGTGGCCCTAACCTAAGGAGTGAGATCCCTCCTCACCTGACCACTCAGGAGTTTTTTCTAACTAGTTTCCTCATTCTTAACTCTTTCTCCTATGAACTTGGAAGGCAATGGACAAATTTTCTATACAGGGCCAAATCAGTGGCATCATAGGCTTTGTGGCCTTTGAGGCCTCTGCTGTTACTACTCAGCTCTTCCAATGTAGCATAAAGTGAGCCACAGACAGCATGTAGAAATGAGTGGGGCCATGTTCCACTAAAATTTTATTTATGGAAACTAAAATGCTTGAATTTCATGTAATTTTTAAGTGTGATAAAATATTCTTCTTTTGATTTTTCAATCATTAAAAATATAAAACCCTTTCTTAGCTTGTAGAACATACTAAAATAGGCAGCAGGCTAGATTTTGCCTGTGGACTATGTTTGCTGACACTTACCTTAGAGCAAGGATGCCACTTGCAATTTGGAAGAGGTAGCACTTTCAGGACTCCTTCCAGCCACAAGAGCATGACCTTTAGACAGAAGGCTGTGGGACCTCACCTTAGTTTTCTCTTCTCTCTGGGCCCACCCTGATTTTTCTAGCTGCCTGATGTAGAAATGAACTAATGATTTTCAAGTCCTCAAAGAAGCATGAATTTAAACTTAAATATCCTTTCTATTTTGACTTCTGTTTTTCTTATATTATGATTCTGAAACATTTTATTCCTCCTTAGACACCTGTTCTGAGAGTCTTGTTGACTGAAGATTGTACTAGTTTCAATGACATAAACTTGTCACTTTGATTTTGAAGCCAAGAAGGATGTGCAAAGTCACTGAATATTAACAGGCAATGGGATATTTCAGGTTTTGCTGAGTACCCAGTGGTGCTCACTTAAAAGCATTGTCTTGTCCATTTCTCTGAGCTCATGTCTGCACAGAAAAATAACTTTTTCTCAGCTATCTTTTGCTTTCAACTATGAACATGTATGTGTCAGGCATGGCCCTATGCTTGAAAATACAATAAACTCTGGATAAGTTTCCTTGTGAGAATTTCACCACAACTTTCAGTTCTTTAATTTTTTTTTTTAGGGCTGAACATTCAATAAGCTTTTTCGGTTGTCTTGATGGACCTTTATTTTGTTTATTTATATGCAATGCTAAGAATCAAACCCAGGGCCTCACACATGCTAGGCAATTGCTCTACCACTGAGCTATAACCCCAGTCCCATAAGCTTTTAATTTTGTTATGTCTGCTCTGAGGATGTCCAGCTACCTGACCTCAACAAAAGACCAATATGTAAGAATAAAAGAAATTGATAGCTAGTCAGTGTGGCCTTTGCCTGCATTGAGTCTGTCCTTACAAAGGTGCCAAAAGATAAGCCTGTGATGCATGTCATCCTCTTGGCATAGATAAGGACTATACCAACAAATAGTCCTCTTGTCTGATTTTATTGGGCAAAGGAAGAGAGAAGACAATAGTTTTTGTTCTTTTTAAAGCATTGGGGTTTGGAATGGATACAGTTTATAGTACAATTAGAATGAACATCAACTTGATATTCCTCACAAAAATGAATTCTGACCTCCGAAGATATTCAATAGCTTTATTTGCCACAGTACTTCAGCAAGCAAGCCAGGACTTCTCCCTTAGCCTGTCTAGCTCAGATGCACAGCAGGGTCCAGCCCTGGGCTCTGCCAACTGTATTGAATGGTCACTACCTGTTTCAGGGACATTCTCAGTACAAGGGAAACAACTTTTCTGTGCCCCACATATTCACAGGTGGCTGGAGACAGCCTCAAGTGCAGCATATTTGTTCCTAGCCTAGAAGGAATTGGTATGGGACTCAGGATTTTATATTAGTGACTAAGAATTTTCTCTTATTTTCATCATTTTCACCTGTAAATGCAACAGGATACCACCTGCCACAGAGCGACTTGGTAACATGGAAACTTTAGCCTTAGACGCACACCCCTGTTTTTTCCCCAACCACATGTTGTCCTTACTTGCAAGTTAGTCTCCTTATGCTTTTGCCTCTGCCTTCCAACACCCCCGACATGTGCAAACACACAGGCACACACACATTCATACACAGGTACACCACTTGCACACACAGAGGCACATATTCACACACATATACACATGCACAAATTCCCACGTGAGACCAAGAGCCAGGCGTGGTGCTCATGCACAAACTACAAAGTGTGACTACAAAGGACATACAGGTGACAGGAATGACAACCTTGAAAAACCAACCTAGATGTCAATCAACCGATGAATGAATGGATAAAAAAATGTCATATAGATATATATGATGGAATAATACTCAGCCTTAAAGAAGAATGAAATTATGGCATTTGCCAGTAAATTGATGGAGCTTGACAATATCATGCTAAGTGAAATAAGCCAATCCCAAAAAGCTAAAAGTCAAAAGTTTCCCCTAATATGTGGATGCTAATTCACAATGGGAGTGGGTAGGGAATGAGAATTACTCTGGATTAGGGAGGGGAGCAAATATGGGGGCAGGAAGGATAGTAGAATGAATGAGACATTATTACTCTATGTACATATATAACTATATGACTGGTGTGATTCTACATCATGTACAACCAGAAGAATGAGAAATTATACTCCATTATATATGATGTATCAAAGTGCATTCTACTGTCATGTATAACTAATTAAAACAAATTAAAAAACATTTAAAAAAAGAGCAAGTATACCCTCAGAGGCTTTAGCTCTGGGTACTTATGGCTCTCATTTGCTGGCCTAATAAATACTAATCAAGCTGGCTTGCATTTCTTTTTCCCTGTTCTACCTCCCATCCAGAAATAGAATGATTAGTTCCATTTAAGATATGAAATGTGTTAATTTTTTATATCAAATATGGACTGAGTGACTCTTATGCACCAGACACTGAACTAGAGGTAGTAAACTGAGTGATAGAAGAAAAGAGATTCACCACTCACTGTGCCACTAATTAGGTATGTGACTTTGGTCACATCACTGAAATTCTCTGACACAGGAATGAATCTCTAGTCCAGGCTAGAGATAAAATATATTTTTTATTTTAAATTTTTTGGTACTATGGATTGAACTCAGGGTTGCATTACCACTGAGCTATAATCTCAGTCCTTTTTATTTTGATACAAGTTCTCACTAAGTTGCTTAGGGCCTCCCTAAATTGCTGAGGTTGGCCTCAAACTTTCAATCCCCCTGCCTCAGCCTCTGGAGTTGCTGGGATTACAGGCATGTGCCATTGGGCTGTTATTAGCTTGAGTAGCCCAAGGGATCTAAATAACTTTCAGCAAGAAGTGTTCCTTGAATTTGGAGGATTTGGAATGGAAAGGGAGTGTAGGAAGAAAGGCAAAAGTCTCAAAGCCACTAAGAGCAGCTTTGAGTTCCAAGCTTTAATGACTTTCTGGGCCACCTTGGACAAATGATTGAATTTCTGTATGTCTCTGTTTCTTCATTTTTACATAGGGAGCTATTTGTACTTCTTCATATTTGGTAATAAATTATTACTTTTCAGAATTGCCTCATTTCATGCTTATTTAACTTTGTGTGGATAGTAGGTAAGAAAGAAGGCAGAAGCTAATTTTCAAAGATCCTTTGATAATGGTCTGTTTGGGAAACAGCCATTAATGAGAAGCTTTTGGAGCAGGGCTCAAGTATATCTGGAATAACTATTGAGTTGATATTTTAGAAGCCCTTTGACCTTGAAAGCCTCAAAATTTTAGCCATTATAATGGTGGTCATTTTAGACACCATCCCTCACATATAACACAAGATTTCAACTGTATACACAATGTAAGTGGGGTTTATCTGTGAGAAATATGTGTTTATTTTACACTAGCACAATAAGATCTTAGAAGCGTTAAACATGCCTGAGGAGGTATGTGGGAGTCTCGATGCATTAAGCTAGTACTTTCCCACGTGGTTGGTTTTGTAGATAAAGCAACTAGCACAGCCTAAGCGGCTGGCTGATTCTTCCATCTAGTTTGATCTAACCCTTCCGGATGACTTAAGAATGAAACAGCAATTTCTTTATTCTCCATCCCGAGAGAATTGTGCAGGATTCTTGTTGTATTGTGCATTGAAAGCCCTCATTAGCAATGCAAGCTCTTCAGAAGGCAAAGGGTGACTCATAGGAGGGCCAGAAATAGTACTGAGGAAAATTGCTTTTATGTAATTTTTTTTCTCAGAATGTCGTGCTGTGAATACTTAGCATCCCAGCAGATACACGTGGGAAAGATCATGTCTTGTGGGGTCTGCAAGGAGACTCTGTCTCTGAGAGCCCTGTCACTGCCTCACAGGCCTCTAGTAGCCATTGGAAACTTGAGGGCAGCTCTTGAGGCACAGCAGGGGAGTAAACAAGTGAAGGGGATATCTGAGATGTGACTTCTGTCTCCAAGTTCAGTATTACTGCATTCAGCACATGGGCCCCAATCACGCAATGCTTTGGTTTATTTATTTTTTGTTTCTTTTCTCCAAAATAAAGAAAATTTGAAAATTATAGCAGAGTATACATAACATGACATTTACCATTTCTAAATGTACAGTTTTGTGTCATTGAGTACATACACATTGTTGTGCCACCATCACCAGCATCTGTCTCCAGATTGTTTTCATCTTCCCAACTGAAACTCTATACTCACTAAGCAATAACTCCCTCTTGCCCTCTTCCAGCCCCCGACAACCACATTCAACTCTCTGCTTCTATGAATTTGACTATTTCAGGCACCTCCTATAAGTGGAACCATATACTACCTTTTGTGATTGGCTTATTTGTTTAGCATAATGTCTCCAAGATTCATCCATGTTGTGGCACACGTCAGAATTTCACTGTTTTCAATCTGAATGATATCCTATTGTGTATAGGTACCACATTTTGTTTATCCATTCATCCATTAGTGGTCCAATGGGTTACTTCCACCTTCTGGCTATTATGAATGATACTACTATGAACATGGGCGTACAAATTTCTGGGTCAATCATGTTCAATTTTTTAAGTATATATATAACCAGCGGAATTACCAAAAATAGACTCTTAAAAATTGAAAGGGAAGGTCCTGAGATGATTAGGTCATATAACTTATGAACAATCTGGAAAGAGAAAGGACAGAGACAGATGAGTGACCCTGAACCAATGACACTCATGGAGGTGGTTGCTCACATATAATGGTGTTATGAGAACCTTAACCCAATCAGTGAATTAATCACCTGATGGGGTTAATTGAGTGGTAACTGAAGAAAGGTAGAGTGTGGCTAGAGGAAATGGGGCATTGTGGACATGGCTTTGGGGTATATATTTGTATCTGTCAAGTGGAGACCTCTCTCTCTGTTCACTGATCATTGTGAACTGCTTCCCTATGCCTTGCTCTTCTGCCATGATGTTCTGCCTCACCTCTAGCCCCCAGGAATGGAGCTGGCCTTCTATGGACTAAAACTTCTGAAACCACGAGTCCCTAAATAAAGGTTTCCTCCTTTACAGTTGATCTTGTCAGGTCTTTTAGTCACAGCAGCAAAAAGCTCACTAAAACAACTGGGCAAGGAGGAAGGGTGTTCTGGATCTTAAAGGAGGGTGGGCTATTGGAGGGTCCAGAATTAGACCTCGAAATACTCCTTGGAGAAGTTGTAGCCAGCTTGGAAGGAGCTCTCAAAAGGTGAGATAGTGACAGCACTTTCAGGAGCCATTTGAACTGTCACCACCAGGCTCCATGCAAAGGAACCATGCTGATTCTCTCTTGGGCTGCTGGGGCAGACCTTGCTATGGCCAGCTCTGCCCCTTGCCTGGCCACAGCAGGATGTGTGCAAGATCTCTCCATGTGAGAAACAGGCATGACCTCAGAGAGTTCTGGGCTTAAAGCTATTCTGAGATGGCTAAGGTGGACAAATTTCCTTCAGCTTTGAATTTGAATTGGTCCTTGGGAAACAAATCAGACTCTGGAGTATGATACATGGCTCCCATGAGGCACCCAATGGGACTTTTGTGTGTTATCTCTCCCAGCTGTGAAAATTCTATGGGTAAGAGGGCAGATGAACTGGAGGAAAGCTAGACATCATGGCAAGGGCTTAGGAGGTCACTTTTGCTGACCTGGAGTAGTCAGACCTGGCACTAGAACCTCCCCTTCTTGGGGTAGACCAGGCCAATATCCCGAGGACCTACATTTTATTTCATGCTACCTCTCTCATTGGGCAATGGCCACAGAACCTTAGATATTGACCACTCTTGGAAAGATGAGCATTCTACATACTTTTTTAAAAAAATTAAATTATGTAACTGGTGTTCTACTTTTTCTTAGAATCTTTGCCTCTCTAAGGACTGGCTCTTGCAAAGTGGAGAAAGAAAGGGATCCAAAAAATGTTGGTACACAATAATTTTTGATTAGCATCCCCAACCAACTGATAAAAATATATTACATGCTCAGAAATTCTGCAAGAACCCACCCAAATCCCTGCCTCAGTGCCTTAAGGGGCCCTTTGCAACACCATAGCTTATACTGCAGGCCTGGATTCCAAGAGGACACATGAGTCAGTGGTGTGGGGTGGCGTGCCAGGGGTTTTGGCCCCATGACAACTTGGAAGGTTTGCTGTTGATTTGGAAAGAACGGCAGCCTGTGTTCTGAATAGAAAGAGGGAAAAGAGGACAGAGTTCCCAACTGACACTAATAAGATGAAATCGCTTCAAAAAGATGTACAGCCAGCCTTGGCGGAGGACATGTGCATGTATCTGATGGTTGGTGATGGACACAGACACAGTCACGTTCATGTTAAACGGACAGGGACCAATGACAAAGTTGCTCTGAGTGTCCAGGCAGCTCTCATCAGAACTTGCTTTTCTCAGAATTAAAAAAAAAATATTTATTCCATCTATATTTAAAACCAAAGATGTTCCTATTTAATTGTCTGGGTTTCTTAACATTTTGACCTGTGGCTCCTTTAGACTTGAGAGATAGTAAGAGGTATTCATTTTTATGTATGGTGAGATAGAAAATAAAAGTAGATTTTTTTTTAAATGATTCATAAAACAGTGGAAAGAATTTGGCTTTAGGAATCAGAGGTGTGGAGCTAAATTTCAGCTCTGCTATAACTCTGGCAGTTGGAATCAATGATGCATAATTTTACCTATTTATTGGGCCTCTGATTCCTCAATTCACAATGGGCTAGGAGTCAGTGGGAGGCAACTGGGTCAGATGTCCTTCATCCATGATCCAAAGGGCATTGGAGATATTGAAAACCCCATGAAGTAGTTATTTTGTGCATAGACTTTTTCTTTCCTCCAAAAAAAGAGGCTCATTTCTTTTTCATCTTTCATGAACTGGCTTGTGGCTCCCCAAATGTGAAGAACTCCTGGACTAGATCCCTAACCATCTCCTCAACCTGTAACAGTCTTTGAATATCCAACTGTGTGTTGCCTATCTGTAACTCTAAGGTTATTCTGCTTTGTTCTGAGAGGTGACTGTGTGTTTGCCTAAATCTGATCTGTTTCATTGTAATGCGAGAAACCATTGCTGGCCTGTGAACTTCTCCGGTTCAGTCTCATTGTCTGGTCTCAGTTGGCTTCTTGGGAAAAATAATAAAAAAATAGGAAATATGTCCTTAGCCCCTTAATCTTTGCTATCTGATTGTGCTTGTCTACCCACCCCTGCAGGGTCTCAGGCAGCCCCACTGTGAAGCCCAAGCATGGCTCTACTGCAGGCTATTTCCTCCTGGACCTGTTCTTGCCTCCTCACTACCCTCACTCCAGCCTTCTACCCAAATATGCCCATTCCACATCCCTTTCTTTAAATAATTGACTATAACTGAAAGCTAAATGGGGAAGGCAATCTCTGAGCAGACAAACATCTTAATATCTCTAGGACACCCTCTGCTTCTGGTAAGGGAATATCTACTGCTAAATTATTCACCTCTATATGTTCAGAAGGAGGAGGAGCTGGAGGCATGCATTCTTGTTGGAGGGGAGAGTTCCTGGTCAGATTCCCACTGGCTGAGCTTGCTGGGGACACCCACAGAAGGGGCACATCAGAGCATTCTGCCCACAAGCATTTTAGAAACAAAATGAAATCAAATGATCCTCTGTTCAACTGACACAAAATTCACTGTTTCAAAAACACTTTCAATGCGATTTTTGTTCCTTTAAGTTTCCTCTTCCAAGGATTTTTGTCCCACCCTGCCGGGGAATGACTGAGTAGTCTGAGAACTGCATCTTCTGTACTGAGCTTGACCTGCCTCAGGGGCAGTCACAGACAGACATGGGTCGTCGTAATAGGGGTAAGAATATGTATGTTGGGGTGAAGTGGGGAGACAGTTCTGTCCCTATTCCCTTCCTCTGTTCATCAGACACCCGGGACAGCTTGACTTTCCTTGAATTGTGGGAAAACCATTTCCCTGAAATGGCACAAGGACTATCTAATTCTGAGGCACACAGTGAAGTCAGTTGGCAGAGAAGTTGAGAGGGCATTGATGTTAAAGGTTAGCCTATATCTGTTTTGTCAAAATTGCTAAAGCATGAGTTGAGTGGTGCGATAGTGAGGCATTCCTCTGTTCTCTTATAGGCACTCTTTTTTATTAGAGGATAAAAATTCAATTTAAGCTATTTGGAAGATTGAAAGTTAAAAAAAAGTTCTTGTTTTTAAAAACAAGAGTTCTTCATCCAAAATATAGTGAACACACAATTATTATTTTTTTCAGGAGTTATTTTGTGATTACAAATTCATGCATTCCACTTTGTCCATCTTATCTCTAGTCTTTCAGATACTTACCAACATGGATGCATGTGACACCACAATTCATATGACACCACATGCATGTGACACCACAGTTCACTATTTTTGTGGTGTGCATTTCCTGCCTCTCCAATATCCTCACCCTTCTGTGGGTGTCCCCAGCCTTCTAAATTTTAATATATATTTTAATATATATATTTTTAGTTGTGTGTGAAACTTATTTTTATTTATTTATTTTTATGTGTTGCTGAGGATCGAACCTGGTGCCTCACGCATTCCAGGCAAGTGCTCTATCACTGAGCCACAACTCCAACCCTCAATGATTTTTTTAAAGTTGAGACTGTTAACCTTTTTGTTTCTACTTAGTGACACTCTTTTACCAGCTTTTGTTATTTTCTCTAGGATACTTTAAGAAAGAAAATGTACAGAATCATGTTTATTCATATCACTTGTTATCAAAACCCTTTTGTGGGATGAGGTTGAAGTCCTTAACAGTGGCTCTTTGATAGCTAAAAATTTGGTGTTCAGCAATTACTGCTTTTTGAGAACTCCAAGTACACCCAGCCTTGCAGTTTTTCAACAATCAGCTCTTTTCTCTGGATCCGGTTCTCATCTCACTTGGCTCCCTATAGAGATATAAGACAGGCCCTCTGTTTCTATTGAAGTAGAACAACTGACATTTATGGCCCAGCTGGAAGTGGAGAGGTGGATTGACTGATTGAGACTTTCATTTTTTTTTTTTAGCTGAAAATGTGATATAGATTTGTTATATGTTTGTTTAATCTGATTTTAGTCTCCCCTATACAAACCCTTGTGGGGAGAAAGAAAGCAAAGCTTCAACATATGTGTTGAACTTGGAATAAGAAACTTTAATCCTTGGGAAAACGGTAGTGTAAAGTCCAGACTGCAACTAATCACAATATATTCAGACAGTGGCAGGAACATTTTATTTTCTGTTTTAATATTCAGTTCACACAATCATGCAGTAAAGTGACCTTTTTAATGTATATTTCCCCTAGATTTTCTTAGGCTTATATTATTTTATTTGCCAAAACCCTAGTGGCTTATATGAAGTAAACCAGATGTTTTCCATTTATAGATGGAGCACCTGATAGTGCGAGGCTGAGTAGGTCTGCTGGTGGCCAGCTGTTTGCTTATACACTCAGCATCAGTATATATTTTAACTGCAATGAACATATAAAAGGCTCCATTTATTGGACACTTATGTGCTGGGCCCTGTGCTACAGGCTTTAGTTTCATTAGTGGATTTATGATTTGCAATTCTATGAGGTAGGTCTACTTACTAGTCTACCACTTTATTGATGAGAATACCAAGGATTAGAGAGGATAAATAGTTTTCTTTTTTAAGGTTACACAACAGAAGTCAGAAAGTAAACCTGGGTGTCTGAATATAAATCATTGCTATGTTACAGTGCTTTGACCCAAATACCACTTGACACCCACTGCCATTTTAAAACAAGAGTGTCTTGAAACCCACCTTCATCTCATCCCCAAATCTGAGAAGTTCACAGCATTGTGTGTGTCTCTGGGACACGTCATATTTTCAGGAGGGTGGTTCACCTGATGTTAAGAGCACGGGTGCTGGACCATGTTATTTAGCCCCCCTGTGCCTCACCTTCCCTTTTTATTACATGGAGGTAAGAAGAGTTCCTACCTCAAAGGGTTGTCCTGAGGACAAGCTAGTTCATCCATGAACTAGCTCAGAGTGGTCCTTAGCGTGTGGCAATGGTCTGGTGTGCCAGCTCTGATGGGTATAATGAATGTCACTACCATACCAGACTTCTTGCTCCTGCTAAATTGATTCGGTGCAAGGATGGTCCCATCCTCATATACCTGGGTCCCAATGAAAGACAACCCTTATGACTTCCCTGAACTTACTCCTACTTCACAGAGAATGTTTGTGTTTAGTAGGTTTTATCAAGAATTTGAGGAAATCGCAGAGGATTTTACATCCTTACATCTTAGAAAAACATGTAACCTCAGTTGAAAATTAGCTGCATGTTTTCTTACACATCCATGTGGTTCATGTAAAATTTGTTGTCACCTTGTCTCCTGACAACCCTGTCCCCACGTTTTCACACTCCACCTTCTTAAGATGTTTTTATAAAGAAGCCATTTCCTAAGAAGAATCTGGGAGCCACTGGGTCATTTCTTTTTAAATTTTAACACTGATTTCAAGGAAGGGAAGCTTTTTTTGCTGTTGTTGCTCCTCTTCCCTTCCTTTCTCCGGAGCATAATAAAAGTGCTGACTTAACTGAGTATTTTCCAATATCAAGAAAAATATGTCTATTGAATTTTCAGAGAATCCTTCCTTTTTTTCCCAGTTACCTCTGGAAATAGTTCATTGATCACATTCTCCACCTGCCTCTGCCACAGGCTGATGACGGAAGCTCTGTGGAGTTGGATCTGGAGCCAATCATTCCCCTCAGCAAGATGCATTTAGAGTGTCCCTTGCACATGATTCCATCCCCCATCCTGGCTCCATGACCAGAGGAGCTGGGCAACTGTTTAGGGTCAGCATAACATCTCTAGACTGCCTTTCTCCCTTCAGGGAAAGAGCTCAGTCCTTGGGGGAAGAGAAGCAAGAACAAATGAAAAGATTGCAAGTAGCTTAAAGAGAAGAGAGGAGAGCCTGTGTAAAGAGGGAACAGACTAAAGATGGACTGACCCAGGAGAGATATGTAAGGTATGAAGTTGTGTGTCTCTGTATGTACATATTTATTTATGCAATATTTTTCTAATTATATAATTAAAATGTATAAAAATTTTGGTTAGGAAATTGGGAAAATATGAAAAAGCCCAAAACAGATAAATAAAATATCTATGATTTCACCATGCAGAGAAATCTCTGCTGAGATATTACTGTATTTCTTTGCAGTTGTCTTTCTGTGATTATACATATCCATATATGACTCATGTATGTGTATGCGTATACATACACACATGTACATACGTGGTGTGTGCATATATACACATATACATAGCACGTGTGTTTATGTGTGTGTGTGTGTGTGTGTGTGTGTGTGTCAGACTAGAAATGACCACATACCTGCCCTCTAGACTTGATTTAGGCCAAAGTAGGATAAACATGATTTCTGTATGACAAAGAGAACTTGCTCACAGCTCTTTATTGCTTGCAGGGTCTGTGCTCTTCCCAGTGAACTTGCCATTTTGTTTAATCTGCTTAGCTCAGTCATGTTATCTCAACATTTGTCCTCCTGCTCGTCCTCTTTCACAATATATTCTTGACTCTAGAGTTGAATTTAAATAGCCTTTATTCTCTGTACCTCCTCTGGTCCAATCTGGAGCTTCACAGACAGGAGTGCCTATTTGCACAAGTTTTACACATGTATGAGCTGCAGGAGACACATACTGTTCGTTCTCTGGTGCCTGTGAAACGTACCATTAAAAAATGTATAATTTTTTTAAAAAGGCAGAACATCGGGCTTGAAGGTACGCTCTCTGAAGGCAGGCTGACCTAAGCTCAGGTTTATTACTTCAGCTTCAGTTTTATCATCTGCAAGATGAGAGATTAAAAGTGAGAGTTATTAAAAAGATTCAATAGTATAAGCCGGGAAATGTGCTTAGTGCAGAATATGGAGAGTACTCAGTTGATGAATATAATCGTACACTAGCTGCAATATTGTAGAACAAAACAATGTGTAGCATTTACATGACATTTTCCCAAGGGGAACCACATAAAGTGGAATTTCCTGCAAATTGACATGCAGGATGAATTGAATTGAAAGCAATTGTACTATACAATAGCAACTATAGCTGCTCGAACAGTTTCTACCTTCCTAGCACTTTATAAGATTTTATTTAATTTTCACTGAAACACTATAAAGGGGATAACACTATTTTGTTAGTTAAGGTATCTAAAATCCCTAAAGAAAGCTGCCATCTGGATTTTTTCTCTCTGTCTGCCATCCCTATAGTGGCTCCACTCTAAGGTTGGAAGGAAGATGGCAGCAGTAGTTCCAGATGTCACAGCTACACATAGCAAATCTAGTGTGAGACCATATCTTCTTGTAGCTCTGTCTTAGAAGTGAGCAAGATTTTCTCCAAATGTCTCTAACACATTTTCCTTTACATTTTATTATTCAGAATTTCATCTATTACTGAACAAATCATTTGAAAAGCACACAGAATTGCTATTAGATCACTCAGGTCTGCTCCTGGAAGTATAAGTGGGAGGAGCTACCCAGGCCCACGGCTGTAGTGGGGATGATGGAAGTCCGGCATTTGGGGCTTTGTTAAGAAGGAAGAATGGAAGCAGCGTGCACACCTAACAGCATCCAATTAATGTATCACCCCAGTTTTTCAAATGAGAAAACTAGCAATCAAAAGTTTAGGTGAAGTGTTGATGTCCTATGGGATGTTCTGTGGAATGTCCTATGGCTGCCAAGAGAGAGGGATGAAACTCTAATCCATAGTTCATCTGACTCTGACGGTACACTTCTCTAAAACAGGTAACAATAGAGCTGTCCTGTGCCTTTTGCAAGTACTCAGGTCATGAGAATACATTTGAAACAAGATTCTCTTGTAAAAGCTCATGGACCAGCTGAAGCCCCACACTTGGCAACGCAGAATGCCCATAACGCTGCATGCTCGCCGCCAGCGTGGTCTGGCATGGAGCCAGAAATAGAGCTGTGCCTCTGCAGAAGCATGCGAGGAGGCGAAAAAGATGCTCCTCCAACAGCGGCAGGCAGTAGGGAATGTGTGTATTCTCATGCCCGAGTCCAGGCTGTCGAAAGGAAGGGGAGACAGGAAGTACTGCCCCGTCATACATCGGTGAAGTTTCCAATATCAGCTTTCAGGTTCTGTATTCTTCATTGATGCTTACTTATTGAGAGACAACGTAGAGGTAAACACTCTTCTCATCAGTCTACATGGTGAAAGGAGAATCTTGGGGAGTCAAAGTTTAGCCTGAGATCTCAGTTAGAGCCAAGGTTGCCCTGGCTGACCACATTCCTATCTCCCCGACATCCCTGTGAGCGGCCCTTCCCTTGAGTGTGCTGAGATTCCATCCTTGACCTCTCCTTCCCTTTATGTGCTGTCTCTGACGATGTCTTCAAAGATAGCCTGAAGAATGCCAGCGATGTTTAAGGCTGTGTTTTAGACTCCTGCCTTTGGCCTAAACCTCAGTACTTGGTCTCAACTACCTATGGACACCTTCATCTGATGCTTCTCAGGCTTCTTAATTTACTGCTTTCAAATATACTTGTGTCTGCTTCTACACCCACCCAAACCGAAATAAGTATATTTATTTCTATTCCATAGTCTTTTGAATCAAACAGCACTATCCAGGCAGTTGTCTGAGATGGAGTCCTTGGGATCATTTTACTATGACATCCAAGTTGTTACCATGTCCTGATATTTCTCCTTCTACCTCATCGTCTCCCTCTTTCCATTCTGATTGACTACATCCTAGACCACCTCCTTTTGCACCTGGGCTGTGTCAGTAGTCTTGCTTTGTTTCCTTCTCTCTGCCATCAAACCCATCTTCTATATTGCCACCCAAGGTGTTTGTCTGAAACACAGAGATGAGATGATCATGCCCCTTCACGGAGTAAACTCTTGAATTTCTGGATGTCTACAGGTTAACTTTCATCCTCTTCAGAATATCATACAGGATCCTTCATAATCTTACCCAAATTTATCCCTAAAGAATTTTTATATTTTTAAGGAAGAATCATGAAATGAATATGACCCAACTTTCCTATGTACATATATATGAAGATACCACAAAGAATATCATCATTATATATATCCACAATACACTAATTTAAAATTAAACTAAATAAATAGCAGAAGGATTAGAATAGAAGGAAGGGAACAGGGACATGGAGGAGGGGAGGAAAAGGGGAAGTACTGGGGACTGAATTATGGAAAATTATATTCCATGCTTTTATAATTATGTCAAAATGAATCTTAATGTTAAGTATAACTAAAGAGAACCAATAAAAAAATGAACATCCTTTTCCATCTCCTCTCTTCTGCCCCCGAACACCACTCCAGCTGCAGCACGCTCTCCTGGAGTTCTGGGATCCGGTTAAGCTAGTGCCACTGCCATCTCCCTTCAGTCGCCATCATGATCATCTGCAGGGACCTCATCAGCCATGACATTTACAAGATCTAGGAGATCTGCCTGGAGGTGGAGGGCAAGATGGTCAGCAGCACAGAGGTAACACTGATGACTCACTCACTGGTGGAAATGCCTCTGCTGAAGGACCCGAGGGCGAAGGTACCGGTCATCGTTGGTGTTGATATTGTTGTAAACCATCACTTGCAGGAAACCAGCTTCACAAAAGAAGCATACAAGAAGTGCATCAAAAATTACATGAAATCAATCAAAGGCAAACTTGAAGAACAGAGACCAGAGAGAGTAAAACCTTTTTGGACAGGAGGTGCTGACTTGCTGATCCTTGTTGATTTCAAAACTACCAGATCTTTATTGGTGAAAACATGAGTCTAGATAGCTGGTCACTGTCCTGGACTACTGTGAGGATGGTGTGACCCCTTATATGATTTTCTTTAAGAATGGTTTAGAAACGGAAAAATGTTAACAAATTTGTCAGCTACTTTCGATCTATCATCTGTCATCATAACTGGCTGCTGCTTGTCAGGCACACAACACAAGGACTTAAGACAAATGGAACCATGTCATCTTGAGCACGTTTATTTTCAAGGCGATTTATTTGGAGTGGAGGCATTTGTTTTTTAAGAAAATATGTCATGTAGGTTGTTTAAAAATAAAGTGCGTTTAAACTAAAAAAAAATATGAATATAGCTCAACTAGGGGTAAAAAAGGATTTTTTATCTCTTAGAGAGCAGTAATGTATCATTCATCCCTCCAAATGGCCTAGGTGGAATTGCCCAACTATAAGGATCATGTTTTTGGTTGTATTTACAGCTAGTAATGTCTAATATGTGAGTTGTTGGAAATGAAATAACTCAGGCATGTATAGTAAATGTTCATGGTTCAGTATTCAACTAATCAATGTCTGTGTTTCAGTTATTCTTTTATTTATTTTTTTAAGGCTTCCCTCCTTCCCTGGAGGCAATGCATACCTTTGTCACAACTGCTTTTTGGTAGTGAAGCTCCCAGTTAGACAACAGGGTGGAGGGAAGTGCCCTTTTATCCTTCCTCCTTGTTCCTAAAAAATCACTGCTCTGCACTATGAGAGATATGTTCAACATCATTGGTTTTAAGTTCATGTTACACATGCCAGACCTTGTTCTTCATTGTTATATACTTTTAAACTCATTTATTTGAATTATTCAAACAACTCAAAGATTTCAGTACTACTGCTTCTTCAGTTTACAGGTGGGGTAACTGAAGTGCGGAGTGGTTGAGTAACTTGCCCCAGATCATAGCCCTCGATAAAGAATGGAACAGCATTGGGAATCCAGGCCATCCTGTCCCAGAGCCAATGATCTTGACCACTAATGGCCTCTGGAACCACTAATCATGGCCTCGTTTTCATCTTATAGTCACAGTTAATCATTTGTTTTCACAGAAGTGTTACACCTCAATTAAAATCATTAGTGGTCAAGAGACAATAAGAATATGTTTGAATTCCCTGCTTCTGGCATCTTCTAGCTGCGACTCACTTCTAATAAACACATTCTTTCGCTGGTGCTTGGAATCAAGATATTTCATCTCACACTCACTTTAGTTAACAAATGATTACTCCTCAGGGAGATGGGAACAAGAGAGCAGAGTCATTAATTTGCTAAAATGCTTTCCCCATTGTTCACTTTAGATCTTTCTCACTCTCAGAATGACACACACACACACAAACACACACACACACACACATTTTTATTCTAACTACCCTGATAAATCACAGAGAATCTTGTAGCAGACTAGAAATTTGCTGACTCAGACATGCAGGAACAAAGTAAATGGACTATACCCCTGATCAGCAACAATTAAAGGAGGAATTAAATTATTCTCCTGGAATTTGAACCCAGGTTCCAGGGAGTCTGAGCAAATTTCAAATTCACGGTTAACTACCATTTTCTTTACATTTTGGACAGAAGAAAAAGGATCATGTTGAATCAAATATAGCATAAATGATCCTATAGCTGTTTCTTATTCCTCTCCCCTCCTCCCTCTCCCATTCTTTCTTTTTTTTTTTTTGCACCAGGAATTGAACTCAGGGGTACTCGACCACTGAGCCACATCCCCAGCCCTATTTTGTGTTTTATTTAGAGACAGGGTCTCACTGAGTTGCTTAGTGCCTCGCCATTGCTGAGGCTGGCTTTGAACTCACGATTCTCCTGTCTCAGCCTCCCAAAGTGCTGGGATTACAGGCTTGCACCACCATGCCTGACTCCTCTCCTATTCTTTTTCCTTCCTCTCCCTCTCACTGTTTGTGTATAATTAGCACACAGGTCTTTGTCACTGTTTGTGTTCTCTCCTTACCTAGGAGGCCCACCCCTCATCTTGGGATCTGCTTGTTTTCTGTCCACACTGTACACTAAGGATATGATCTGTGTAAAATGTATGCTTCACAGTGGATCAGGGACAGGCTCCCTCTGTGATGGGTGAAGCCCTGTACTCCTGGCCAGTGTTGAAGAACTCTCCCTTCATGGTGCACACTGTCTGTCTTTGGGTGACCACATCCTTCTCTGACTTGTGAGTGTACATTTTTGCCTCTGATATACTGTCTCTGTTTAACATAAGCAATACTACAGGCATGCTGCTCCTGAGAATTAGAAGACACGGAGATGGATTAGGTCATTTGTTTGTAGGTATGAGCCAACTCTGATTTCTTCAAATTAAATGACACAATCTCCATGGAGCACTTGGAAGAGAGTTGGGTATATTCAGGCATTAACCTATTCTTTCCCTTCTTTTGATTATTCTTAGTTTTCTCCACAAAAGGGTAAATAAGACTTACCCAGGTTTCCGAGGTAGAAGAGTGTTCTGGAGTGGTGTGAGGATTACAAATTTTGTAGAGACAAACTCATGGAATCCACTTGGATTTTAATATTGCTTGCTATGCCAAGTTCTCATTTTTCCTATGTATCATGAATGATATTGGGACACTTAAGTCTCATTCTTTCTATGTGTGAGAGGTGAGAGGGACAGAGAACAAACAACAACACACACACACACACACACACACACACAAGATCTCTGATGTCCCACTGTTCTGTGGAGCTTGAAGAGGAAAGGTCACCACATTTTAAGATTCCCAGTGCAGTGGACATGCGCTCCTCATGTGCTGAGTTGTGCCAACCTTCCCTACACAGTAGAGGCCTGTTGTGACATTCTGAATATGGCCAGCACCTCCTGGAGGAGAAGAGCTGCAGCAGAGCCATTCCCCAGCACTGGGAAATGGAGTCCTGCGGGCCCACGGAAGCAAGGAATGATTTATTTCCTGTCATTAACTGAGTGAAAGAGATGTCCCTCGCAAGCCTCTTTAAGCTGGAAGCACATGAGGCTAAATACTCCATTTCCTGATGGGTGGCATCAGCTCTCCTAGTCACCTCTCAGCACAGCCTAGCTGTTGGATGTTTCCAGCTTCTGTAGGACCCTGGGGCACAGGATAAGTGACCCAAGCCCAGGTTAACACAGCAACCTGATTCATCCTGGAACGAGGTATCCATGTCAATCCTCAAGTTGCTGTGGAAACTTTCTAAATATTTGGGGATTTAGTCTTAGGTTATGACTTCGATATTCAGGCTTACCTGGGTATAAATTAGCACAACCAAACAAATAATAAAAACTCCAAAACCTAAACCCAACCTCCTCTTTAAAATTGCAGGCAGTATTATTTGAAGATAGTCCCATTTTAGGAGACAGATCTTTTCCTTAAAAAGCAAGTTTTCATCCAATAGCCTATTTAGTTCACATTTTGAAATTGTAGGATTATATAATCGTAGGTTGAAATCGGTAGAATATTCCTTTTTATGAAGCTACAAGTTAATCTTCTTTCCTATTTGCAGACTATCAATAGGAAAAAATGAGATGGTAACTAAGTTTTTTTTCCTTGAAGGTGGCAAATGGTCTGAATCTACAGAGAGTTAAGTAATTTGTCCAGGATCACACAGCTAGAACTGGAATCTGGTACAACAGACCTGTGTTTGCTGGAAGTTCAATATTGCCAGCACTAACCCCATCTTGAATAGTTAATAATCTCTGTGGATTTACTACCTGGAAAAAACACTCCAGGCCTAAGACTGACATTCGGCCTTGTCTATGCCTGGAGCTTCCACCTGATTCATCTCACCTCATCATAAGCATTTTATGAGGTCAGCTTTGCTACCCCCATTTTACAGATGAGAAAATTGAGACTCATGGTCACATATCTACCAGAGGCAGAGACAGAGTTTGAACTAAAATCTGACTCCACTACATTAGCTGTCTCTGGGATGAGCAGAGAAGAAGATATGGGAATGTGAAATAGATACAGCAGGCAGTGGATCATGAACATCACAGAAGTCAATACTTAAGAAGAAATGGAAGAGTAAACCTTTAAGATAAAGTTTGATTTGCTAGTTCCTGGTGACAATAAATTTGTTAGTACGTATTTCCTGCTGGCCAGAGTTAATATTTTAGGAGGAAGTGAAGCTTGTTGTGATCAGAGTTTGGGTACAGGAAAGGAAAAGAAAGGAATACCAGGAGGGAAGAAAGGCCAGTGTAGATGGCCTCCCCCAGTTCTTTGGAAAAAACTGATGTGGGGCAAGGGCACTGAGCTGGGAGAGGGCATGAAAGGCAGCAGTTAGCAAAATGGAACTAGTTTGAAGAGCCCTAGCATCGTGCTCAACTCGGTCAGAAGGATAGTAATGCCACCCCAAAGCCAGAATCCTCAGGGACAAAATAAAATCCAAGAGACTACAGCACAGAAGGACTTTGGGAGTGCCAAGCAGATGAAAGAGCAAGTTCATCCTGGCCCTGGCCTTTTTGATGAGGTAGAAAAACTGGTTTTGGAATCGGCATTGATGAAATGATCCTGGTATCGGTATCTCTTGAGAAACACTTAGAAGTTAATGCTCAGGCTTCAGCCTGGACCTACTGAATCAGCACAGTTGAGACAAAGCCCCTCACTCAGGCTTCAGCTAACGTCCAGGCCTTGGATGCACCTTATCTTTGAGATCCACTGCTCTAGGACAGTGGAGGTGACCTCTGGCAATAGGATGGGAGAGAAGCCAGTCACAGATGCAATTTTACATCAATATTAAATTATTTGATTAATAGCCATGTGCTATACTCGTGGTGTGTGTGTGTGTGTGTGTGTGTTTATATGCGACAGAGAAAGAGGGATGGCTAGAGGCTTACTAATCATTTTATTCTTCCTGAGGACTTGGGGAGATCTTATTTCTCAGCCTCCCTTGCAGTATGATTGGGGCCATATGACTGGGGTCTGGCAAATGGAATGTCATGTCCTAGAAGTGAGGTCATCTATAACAAGGCTTGGGTCCAGGCAGGTGCACTGCCAGCCTGTATGCAACCTTGAGAAAGAAAAACATTTTCATTATATTAAGTAACTAACACTTTTGGGGGTGTTTTTCCTAATAGCACTGTTAATTTTTCTGATTAATACACACTGTAAAAAAAGAAGGCAAGGGTCAGGTCTTTTAATCTTGATTATATTTAGTGATGATAATTAAAATGCTAACTGATGCTGGAGTCCTGGGACTGATCAGTCCATACCAGCTGTGACTTGTGTGCTATGTAGGATCTTGTAGGCTCTCTGCATTGCAAGGCATTAACCCTACAGTTGAGGGATCTGGGGGAGCTCTGAAGGTTCAGAGGGATGGGACATGGCGTGGGCAGTATGGAGGATCTTTAATACTTCACCAACACACATCTATACTAGTTCATGCCAATTGCATTATAATTCTTAATACAGTCTTGACCCAAGTAGGCATTCAATAAATTTCTTTTAATTGAAACCTGGTAACTTGAACACAATATGCTTAGGGTCCTGATTGAACACTGAGGATATGAATTGTGGACATCTGTTAGGAGGCCTCCCTGGTGTAAATAATCTGCAGAATGTAGAGAGATTTAGGTGCACTCCATTTGATACATTTACTTACCCTAAAATAAGGGTGGGGGCCTTCACTGAAAATGGTGAGTCCTCATACATTGCTGGTAGGACTGCAAATTGGTGCAACCATTATGGAAAGCAATAAAGAGATGCCTCAGAAAACTTGGAATGGAACCACCATTTTACGCAGTTATCCCACTCGTAGATTTATATCCAAAGGACTTAAAACCAGCATGCTACAGTGACATTAATGTTTATAGCAGCTCAATTCATAATAGCTAAACTATGGAACCAACCTAGGTGCCCTTTAACAGGTGAATGGATAAAGAAATCGTGGTATATATACACAATGAAATATTACTCAGCCTTAAAGAAGAATGAAATTATGGCATTTGCTGGTATATGGATGGAACTAGAGAATATCACGCTAACTGAAATAAGCCAGTCCCAAAGAACCAAAGACTGAATGTTTTCTCTGATATGCAGACACTAATTCACAATAAGGGGGTGGATAGGGAAAAACAGAGGTATTTTGGATTAGACAGAGGGGAGTGAAGGGAGGAGAGGGGGTATGGGGGTAGGAAAGACAGTAGAATGAATCTGACATTATTATGCTATGTGCATATATGATTCCACGACTTTTGTAACTCTGCATCATGTACAACCAGAAGAATGAGAAGTTATACTCCATTTATATATGACATGTCAAAATGCATTCTACTGTTAGACATAACTAATTAGAACAAATCAAAAAAATAAAATGGTGAGTCCTTGACTTTCTCTGAGTTTCTGAATCCTTTTTTTTGTGTTTAATGATGTTTGAACTCTTTTCCTAAACAAATGCACATAATATACGCATAAATAGAGAGGCAGTTTCTGGGGGTTGATGTGTGCTTTGAACTTCACTTCTAGCAATGAGCAGTAAAACAAGAAGGAAAATAATAACCACTGGAAGTGGCTAAGTGTGAGCAAGGACCTATTTGTCTTTGAGCAATGAATAAGGATAACTTAGATAAAGAAGACTTACGCAGTTCCTATATGTATATATATTTTGTTTCCCTCAGTTCTCTTCTTCTGTAGTAAATAGCAGCATAAATTATTTAAAAAGAAGAAAAGAGGGTTGTTGACTTTGTGTTGAATGAGTTTTAATGTTCCCGCCGTAAATTGCAAATTGCGTTTGACTTAACAGCAAGGCAGTGTATGAGAGTGCTACCTGTCAGGGCCACGCACTTCCTTCTGTGTCTCAGCATCTTCCTAGAGGCATGCTGCCAGAATCTGTTTATTTTAACACTCCACACAGGGGGACCTGTCTTTCTGTACACCCTCTGAATATAAAAGCTGTTGGATGGTGAAACTCTCACAGATCTGAAGAAGAAACTTGAGCTCGGTGGGAGGTTGAATGATTCACTTCCTGTTGTTGGTGCTGTGAGAACAATCTCATTCATAAATGTCTTCTCACTTGTTGCTACTTTAGCTTCAGTAGGTTTTCATTAATGGGTAATTCCAGAACCTGAGGAGTCTTTGACATGGTCTGAAAGGACATAAGGACATAGTTATTCCACGGTGATCTGTGCATGGAAGGCATCATTTCAGGGACCAGAGGCAGACAGTCATCCTGAAGCAGAAGTCAGAGTGATACTAGACAATTATAAGTTAGTTTGTTCTTTCTTTTTTTCTTTCTTTCTTTCTTTCTTCCTTCCTTCCTTCCTTCCTTCCTTCCTTCCTTCCTTCCTTCCTTCCTTTCTGCCAGGGATTGAACCCAGGGCCAGGCACATGCTAGGCAAGTGTCCTGTGACTAGGCTACATCCTCAGACAAAATGAAATGTTTGAAGGTGATGTACACTAAAATATCAGCTCTCACCAAGGTTTAAAATAATGTTCTGGCTGCCTAGCCCTGTTGCTGTCAAATTAACCTCAATTTCCTCAAATTTGAGAATTGAGTGTTCCAGAGAAGCGGCTTGGTGATCTCCTGCAATTTGCAGATGACCCTGAAATCTTGGGAGATGAAGAAACTTGCCCAAGGTCAGTGGCTGTACTAGGACTGACAGTGCCTCTACTTGGCTGGGGTAGGGTCTGTGAAGAGGCACAGTAAGAATCAAGGCCAGGTTTGGCTAAAGGAAAGGAGGGGTAGGTTTGGAAAACCTTGGTGAGAACTTGTGGTCAATTTTCTGAGCCATAAAATATTACACAAGCTCTTCGAATGAGGGACCCAGGGCCAGGATTTATCCAGAAGATAAGCCAACATAGGACAGACTGGGCAATGTGTTGGGTGTGTAGAAACAAATCATCATCTTAGTAATCTTGCTGTGGTTGGCCATGAGTTTGTGCTGAAACATAGGACAGTCCTTCCCTGCCTGCACACCCTGGAGTGATCCCATCCACATACTGCAGCCTGGAAAGGCTGAGCACAGGGCAGGGATGATTAGGGAAGGAAGACAGGGTGCCAGGAGTTAAAAAGGTGAGGTGGAGGTCAGAAAATAAACAAAAGGATCTGGGGAGCATGTCAAAGCCCTTAGGTTTGTGATCAGTCAGAAGCTGAAGAGCTTTAGGATTTGTACATGCTTATTGGGTAGCTCATAGCCAGGACATCAGGGCAGACTGCCAGTCCAGGAAAAGAGTCAGCATGTGTTGGGTCTCCGTGACAGTGGCTGTGTTCTATGCCCATCCACTACGGCTTGCTGTCAGTAGTCCTGTCACCACATTGCAGAGTCTCACAGAGGTTTGTTGACTTAGCCTCAATATCACATCCTGACTCTGTAGATGCTGGTCCTGGGATTCAGTCCTTAATCTAGGTAGAGATCTTCTCAGCACTGAGGTAGACTTGGCTTCAGAAAGTGAACTTTGGTTTTCAACCTGATATATCAGGAGATGGTGGTTGGTCTCTCCTCTGGGATACAAGTCTGCACAGGTGCCATCTGTAGACACTGACATGTTCCAGAGGAGCCCTAAACTGTGAAGGCTTGGGTGTTCTTGCTTTCTTCTCCTATAGCAGGCAGGGTGGAAATCTGGTAAGCAGATTGCTATGCGGGACTCCAGGGTAGGCCACCATCTCCCTCACAGATGTTCCTGACATTCTGCAGGATGGATGAGCTCTTTTGTTCCATGGTAGGAAAGGAGACAGCTGAAAATGATTAGGTCAAAGGAACATCTTCATCTGGGAATTCTATGGATTACCTAGACTACTAGTAAGAGATCGAGTCTGGAGTCAGACTGAACTTTCAACTGCCTCTATTTCTAACTGGTTTCATGACTTTTGGCACCATATTTCTTCTCCCTGAGCCTCAGTGTCCTCATCTTTAAAACAGAGACAACAGTAGTTACTCCCTCATGCATTTGTGTTAGGATAGAAGGAGTTATTCCTGTAGGAGGAATAGATTAGTACTTGACAGAGGACCCATTTTCAGACATCTTCATCAATTCTCAAGGTGCTGATGACCATGTAGTCAATGTTGGGAACCCACAGCTACCCATTTCCACATTAGCAAAAAGTAATTTCTCATATTAATCTGGGAAGGTTTCACTTCCCAGAAGAATTTTGATTGGCTTCCAGGAGAAGAGTAGCACTCTTAAGAAATTGCTTACGAGGCAGGGAAGTGAATGCTCTTGGCTGCTGTGCTGGGGGAAGTGAACTGTACAGCAGACAATGAGGGAGAGTTTCCTTTGCACTGTGGACTGGTGAAACCATAGACAGAGCACCGGCAGCGAAGCTGGTCATGGGTGAGGTGGAGGGAGAAAGGGGAAGGGGTAGAGAGAGATGGAGACCCACGGGCCACAGGCAGAACTGGAATCTCAGCCTCAAGCAGGAAAAAGTCCATGAATCAGCACTAAAAGTTTCTCTGACGGTTGCATGTGAGGCCCCGTGTAAAAGTTTATCACTCAGATGTGACATTTTAATAGGATTAAAAGAAGCCTTGATCAAGTGAAGCCAGATGGGGGTTGGGGTTGAGGACAGCCCTGAATTCCAACTTCTCAGTGAGGTGAAGAAAATGTATATGAATTCTCTAAAAAGCCTCCACAGGCAGCAATTGCTGATCGTGTGTAGTTCTAATGAGGCATCATTTTACTTTGGCAAACACATCAGCCCTGTGTCTCCAAAGCCCAGCGGTATTTGACTGCTTAGCTTTTGAACTCCAAGAAGTGTCGCAGCCATCTCCAGTAATCACAGGGGATTTCAGATCACCAATGGTTTATATAAGAAACATCTTAGCACATGGCTTAAGAAAACCTCACACACTAATTATGTACTGGAAAAGGTCATTGGGTGGAATTTCCTTAAGAAGGATTCCAGTGCTTCATACAGAGCAGCCAGCAGGCTGAGGCCATTTGGACATCCTGCTTTTTTTGTGCAATTTCCAAGGAAAAATGGTGAAGAATTCTGTAGCCATTAAGTACATGTGAGTTTGGAATGTTCCTCCTTCTAGCAGGAGGGCTTGGGTACAGAAAGGTCTGAAGGAGTGATGTAGGTAGAAAAAGTGGGCAGATTTTGAAGATTTCAAAGAACTAATGCATTTTTGGTATTCATGTGAGGTGTCTTTAAAGTTGTGGGTCCTTGGACTGAATTTTTAAACTCCTCTCACTGTGGTCTTTGGAAACAGAGCACCAAACCTCTGTCACATATGTTTATGTTGGGGTGAAAGAGAACAGAATACAACTCTGTTCCTCAGTATTTGGATTTGAGAGGATGAACTCTCATTGGAGAGGCTGCGTTTTCTTGTCACTTTTCAGGATCCTACACAGGATGCAGCAATGCTACAATAATTACTATGTTACACAAGATCATGAAGCCCAGGAGAGGCAGACACAAACTTCAAGGGATTGCAGGTGCCTGGGGTATTGGCAGGCAGCAATTCTTTATGTCCCTGTGGCTATGGTAGTCCAACTAGGTATGCATAGTGGGTAAGGGGCAGGTCTTATTTCAGTATTCTTTGTTCTAGGGGATGTGCATCAGGTAAAGATGGCTTCATCTGAGAGGAAAATGGCTACAGGGGATTTGAGGTGGGCAGATTCTGAGTTAGAGCTAAGACCCTTGCTGGAACCAGTCACCGTCAAAGCTGTTTACAAAATACCATTAAGCTTCCCACTCATTATGCATGAAGGTATCTTTTAGGGCTTCTACCTACCAGGATAGGACTTCGTAGATCTAGAGTCAAAAGCTCTGAGTGCCCTGGAAACTGACTTCCAGCTTTTAGCATGCCATTCTCCCTGTCCATCCAACCATGCTTATTCCTCCCTCCTACTATTGACAAAACAATGATTGATCACCTGTTGGGTACTTCTTTCCTCATCATATTGGCTGCTTTATTCCTGGTTGTGAATCAGTTTTTCTAGGATGAAGAAGGAAAGTCTTGATGCTTGATCTTGTGGAGGGTTTTTCTATTACTTGCACAGTTTATGGAGTATAGAACATGATGTAGTCATATTTGCTAGTTGCCAAATACTTCTAGTTTCACTCTCCTGGGTACATGTGTAGCCTGCATATCCTGGGCCTCCTTGTGGTTGGGAGGGGCCATTTAAGTAGGTCTGGACAATAAGTTGTGAGCTGTGAGCAGAGTTACATGTGTCACATTTGAGTTGGAATCTTTCACTGCTAATGCTTTCAGAGCTCCACCTTCCCTCTGGGGAGTGCTCCAGATGGTGACTTTACTATCAGCAGAGATTTTCTGCTGTCCAATGGTAAGAAACCTGCATTTGATCCACTTAGATTTTGGAGCTATTTGTTATTGCAGTAAAATCTGGCCAATCCCGGCCAAATTTGATTATTTATGAGAATTCATAGTCTTCTCTCTGTGGTAGGGAATATTCTGCTATACTTTATAGGTTTCAGAAAGACTAGTCTACTTCAGAATATTGCCATCTCCTCAAAAGCCCTTGACTTTGCAATACCTACCTGAAGCCATGTGACTTAGGGAAAATCACCCTTTCTGAGTCTTTGAACTCTAATTCCAAATGAAAGGTTGGATGAGATGAAGTGAGGGGCCATAGCTGACTTTCTACTCAGTATGTTAAAAAGAAGTTTGTTCCTTAGTCACCAATCCTGGTAAGGCTAACCGAAGAGTTTGAGAATCTTTCTCTAAGACTAAATACTTTTGACCTCTTCCCATTCTGACTTAAAGGTATTTTCTGTGTTGCTCTTTCTGCCTTCTTGACCTTAGGGAGCTCACCTGTCATTTTCCAGGGAGGCAGCCCTTGACACCCCATGTAACACAAATCACCCACTCTCATGTCACTCAGTTTCGTTTTCACCAAGGCCCTTCACAGTGTTTGGAATGGCCACATCTATTGATTATTTTATTGTTTATTGGGAGACTGCCCTTCTAGAGAGCAAGCTGTATCAGAGAAAAGAGCTCGTCATTTTCATTTGTGCCTGAGTCCCAAGCGCTTACAACTGAACATGGCACACCTTGGCCTGCAGTTAATGAGGGTTGAACTAATGCCTCCTAGGTTAGAGGCTATCTAACCTGAAGGAAGCAGCAGCCCAAGCCACCCATGAGCAGCCCCAGATGTCACAGGAAACAAGATGCCGCCCATGTGCCTCCCTCTGGACATACAGTACATACATGCCCTAATTTTTTGGAAGCTTGACTACACCTGGGAAAGCACACGCCTAGAATTCCTGTCAAGGTAGAGTTTGGATATTTTCCAGAAGCAAATGCACAACCTGTCTGTTTGGAGAAGGGCAGCAGATGGGAGGAAGTGCTGCTCTTAGACCTCAGGAGGACAGGCACCTTCTGTGGTTCTCTGCCTCAGGCTGCAGAGAAGGCCAGGAGTGGATGCTGTTTTAGTTATTTACTTGGAATGATTATAGCACTTTGAAGGAGAAGTCTTTAAAGAAATAATTCCATTCCCCAAACACCCATTGCATACGCTTTGCAGTGAATTTATAAGAGGACATGTAAACATCTGTGTCTAAAAATCTCAGTCTTCTTTTCATTATCCGTTATTCCCTTTTTATACAGGTGTCCTCTTTAGTAGCAAGAAAATGAAATAAAACCCAACAACATAATTTGTTTATTTGTTCATTCGTTTGTTCGTTCGTTCCTTTCTTCCTTCCTTCCTTTCTTTTCCTTTTCCTTCCTTTTTCTTTTCCTTTCCTTCCTCCCTTCCTTCTTTCTTTCTTTCATGGAGAGCAGTCTGGTTCTTCAAGTAAATCCAGATTGTTCTTCATCCCGTCAGAAAGGGTCAGTTTGGAATCAGACAGATCTGCTTTCTTCTCTCACTTTCAGCTGCCATGAAATATAGAAGTCAGAACATGGACAAGTGATTTTTAGAGTCCTTGATGTTTTTAGAAAATGCCTATTCATTGTCAAACACCTGGCCCTCTGGGTAGCAATAATACACTCTGACCTACATGGACGTCAGAGAACAAGCAGGCTAATCATCTTGGGGGCCAACTAAATTGGCCAAGAATGTTGGCATGGCCTATAAGCCTCCGAAAAGCCAGTAAGTCCAAATGTATGATTCAGAAATTGGGATTCATAAATTTTTTAAAAATATGGCATTCATGCATGATGTGTTTTTCATTTTCTTCTTCCGAAAGAACACAGAAGGAATGGCCTACCTATTGACCCCACCCCTTGCATACCCAAGCTATGTCTAGCTGAGTTAGAGGACGTATCACCAGGCAGAGGACTGAATTGCTGGTGGCATGGCCGGCCAATCTGTTCAGGCTGCTCTTGACTTGGTGCAAAGTATTGGGTTTAACACACGCTCAGCACAAGGGCCAGTTTATTCAGGTCCTACTGTTGGCAAAGCAGCAAATTGCTCTTTTGTGGGAGCTGAGGAAGTCACAATTGGTTGCTGTTTCTGGATGGACATAATAAATAGGCAGGGTGGCCTCTTTTCCCCTGAGCCGAGGACAAGAACTTGGGAGCTTTGCCTCCTGCCTCTAGTTCTCTAACAAGCTCCCCCTGAGTCAGTCAGCCAAACCCTCCATGACTCAGCTCCTTCCTTTGCAAATTGGGGATGGTTAGATTTATTCAAGTGCTGTGAGGCATGCTTGAAAAGGCTTTTGAAAATGCCAGCTCATGTCAAACAATTGGCTAAATTCCACAGTTTGAGAACTGGCGCAAAGGTTGGGGAATTTCCCTTTCTTGGGTGGAGGTCTGTATCTTTCTGGGCTGAAGGTATGGCTGACCTAGCACAGAATTCCCCTGATCCCTGCCATTTCCTCTTGAGACCTGCACTCCATAGTAGGCTACTTCTTACCATCTCTTTTCTCATAAAAAGTAACTTTTGAACAGATGGTTTACACAAAAGGAAATGTATTAAGTGAAACATCACATAGAAGAAATGCTTGGCCTTGAAAGTAATTGAGGAAATGAAAATGAAAACAACTGGGGTTAGCAGAAATAACTACAACTGACCATCCCTCATGGACTAATGGGACACATGCCCATTAATTTCTTGGTCAATGGCTTTCTATTGTTCTAGTCTTTCTGAGCAGTGATCTGCCATGGTGAAAGAGGAGTTATGCACTTATTTTAAAAAATATGCTCTGAAATGGAAAAAAGAAAATTATTTTTAAAATGTTCATAGCAATGAGGTATACTGATGAATACATCAGAAGTGGAACAGTAACCCAAATGGCAATCAGTAGAGTAATATTTAAGTGAATTCTGGCTCTTTATCATTGTGAGATGTTATATATTGGGAAGCCTCAGCATAAGGGGCAGAAATGAAGGGTTTTACTTAACTACTACTGTTGTCACTGGTAGGAGGTGGTCATTTTCCTATGATATATGGGGACACAAAGATAGATAAAAATTATTATTATGTGCCATTATTGAAATGTTGCATTTAAATTCATGGAAGAACGTGATAGATGTGATATAATATTTATTGAAAAAAATATTTTGTACACAGTAATTAGAATTGTGTAAGAAGACATTTCTGTATCCTTAGGGCTCACCAACATGTATTCAGAATGATGTACAATGATATAAATTTGTTTCAATAATAAAAACATGAAGTTTTATAATAAGATAGTAACAAAGCAAACAGAACAAGCAACAAAACAAGCCCTAACAATTTATAGAGTGTCTCCAGGTAGAAGTATGGATCTTGGCTTCTTTTCTTCACCAGCATTTGGCATACTATCCTGCACATAGTAAGTGATCAGTGTACGTCAGCTGAGTCATATTCTTGGTTATGTTCAATTACATTAGGAACAGGCTTTCTGCCAATGAATCTGTGCAAGTGTATTGACAAGGTAATATATAACAATTTCTGTCCCTGTCTTCCCCACCTAATGGCTTTATTCAGGCTCGATTCACATGTATCCAGAGGGTTCTTAACCGACCTAAATGCCAGAAGCTAAAAATAACATTTTAGGAAAGAAGGAAGGAAGGGTCTGGATGGTTTTGGTGAAAAAGTCCTGTATTTGCCATTCAAATTACACAGTGTATACAGCTGAATAGATGTCCCCCAGTAGGCCTTGTCCTGCCAAAACAATGAGGGCTGAATGAGATCACCTTGTCATGATATGCTTTGTGATGCCTGATGGTGACCCATGGCAGGTGGTGGGGGCGGTTAAAGATCCATGCAAGAGATCAATTGCTTAATTGAAATAGATTTCTGATTTTTTTCATATCCTCATATAATAGGCAGAGAGTTTCCCTGAAGGAATTGTCAGTCCTTCATCCTTCTTTTTTTTTTTTTTTAAATATTTTTTAGTTGTAGATGGACACAATGTCTTTATTTTATTGCTTTGTATGTGGTGCCGAGGATCGAACCCAGGGCCTCACGCATGCGAGACAAGCGCTCTACCGCTGAGCCACAATCCCAGCCCCTCCTTCTTCCTTCTTAAGGCAGAACATAAGGAAACTCTTGAGTCTGGGAGAGGTAGACAATTTCTCCACTACTCTCAAAGGTGACACCAGCAATCCTGGGTTGGAAGGGAAGGGGTTTCTGAACACAGCATGGTTAAGGGCTGAAGTTCCTCTGGCACTGGGGTAGGGTAGGAGTGTTTTCTTGGGGATAATGTGAGTGTGTGTATGTGTGTGTGTGTGTGTATGTGTGTAAGAGAGAGAGAGAGAGAGAGAGAGAGAGAGAGGCTGTGGTGTATGATTGTGTATATGTGTACTGAAAGCTCAGGGTAACTCATTGCAATAGCATGGGGAGCCCAGACTATAATGACATAGAAAGCTGCTTGTAACATATAGGGAGAGATTTTCTTCATTTACTGGAAACCCGAGGCTCTTCATTCTCATCAGTGGAGATGGAGTCTTAGGCCAAGTTCACTGGAAAACAACCCAAGGCAAAAGCTTATGTGCTTTTCTGTATTTTTAGGGAGAGGATAGGATTCCTGGGAAGCTAGAGTATAGAGGAAAAAATAAAGATGTAAGGCAGGGAAGGAGAGAAACAAAATACAAAGGAAGTGTTACTGAGTGGAACAACGTCTCATAGCAAGCACAGTGCTCAGTCATGGAACATCTTCACAGAGGTTTTGTGAAGACACATCTCAAACTCCCCACCCGATGACTTGTGGGCTGCATAACTGGCCACTCTGGGAAATGCTTGGTCTAAGCCAGAGCCTGGATTTCTCCTTTTTGGAATGGGTGTGTTTTGGTCCATGGTTGTCATGACAGCAGCAGAGGCCTTCAGTTTTCAACTATGGGACCATTGAGCCAGTGCTAGGGTTTCTGTGCCTAGGATGTGAGGTCTGAGGAAGGGTCTAAGGACTAAGGCAGTAGGAGGCAGCCCTGAGCATCTTATTCTTAGCCTCATAGTCTAGCATAGGTAGACACATGCTTAGATTGCTACAGCTCCCCTAGATCTTTATTTTGCAAATAAGAATAGCATCAAACTGTTGGCATACTCACTCTCAGAGGGAGCGAGGGACCTGCACTTTTCCCAGAGGTTGACAAGAATTGTTCTGAGCTGCTAGATTACTTCTTTTCAATATCACCAAGTAATTGTTCCATCTGTCACAACAGCAGAAAAAAATGGCTTTTCCATGGAAGATGATACTAAGAACGATTTTGTGTTTTTCCCTCCATGAAACATCTTCGAGTTTGATTCCCTGCTGAGTTAGCACTCTTGGGGACTTGGACTTATCACAGGAAGGAGAAGAAAGTCAGTCACTCCTTCATAAAAAGGAAGCTTGGAATCATTCAATTAGAATACGTCAAGAAGTGTGACCTAACTTATCCCAACATGGTGAAAAGGAACCAAGATCTACAATCATCCATGTGTCTTGATCAAATTCTTAGATATTTTTTTTTAAATGTTGCAATTAGACTCCATGCATATGTAATTATGTAAAAATGAACCCAACTCTTTTTTTTTTTTGGAACTGGGGATTGAATTTAGGAACACTCGACCACTGAGCCACATCCCCAGCCCTATTTTGTGTTTTTTTTTTAAAATTTTTATTCTTGTTTTATTTAGGCTTATATGTTGACAGTGTAAATTGACTCATTGTACATAGATAGAGGATAACATATCAATTCTCTAGTTGTAAGTTGTATAGAATCACATCATATATGCAGTCATACATAAAGTTAGGGTTATTATGACCATCATATTCCATCACCCTTGCTGTCCCCATGCCCCCTCCCCCC
>PVHX01001469.1:0-112641 GCA_004024805.1 Geosciurus inauris | reverse complement strand
CACTTCACTTAGCATGATATTCTCCAACTCCATCCACTTACCTGCAAATGCCATAATTTTATTTTCTCTTATTGCTGAGTAATATTCCATTGTGTATATGTACCACAGTTTCTTCTTAGATATGCAGTAATTCTTTTGTAAAGGTAAAAAGAAGTAATATAGATGTGAAAGAATAAAGGAAAGAGGACTTAGTATTTGAAGGTTTCTTGGCAGCAGTTTTGTTAAGTCTGTACAAGTGGGATGGCATGAATGATTGTATTATGATAACTGGATATGGCTCTACAAATGTATTGAGACTGCATTCCAATTACTACGGTTTTTGTTTTGTTTTTATGGTACTTGGAATTGAACCCAGGAAATCTCTACCACCGATCTACCTCCTCAGCCCTTTTTATTTATTTATTTTTGTTTTGAGACAGGGTCTCTAAGTTGCCCAGGTTGGCCTTGAACTTGCAATTCTTCTGCTTCAGACTCCCATGTTGTTGGGATTACAGGTATGTACCACTGTGCCTGGTCTAAGTACTCAGTTTTTAGAAGAATGTGGAATATACCTTAGTCAAATGCACTGGAATTTATACCCTTCCCCATGGGTGAAGTACCAGTTCATATGTGCTATGCTGGCTATGAGAAATCTGAAAGATAAAATATCATGTTGTATGAATCCTATTTTATTTCCTCAATCACCAATTAATACTTACTAAGTACTAAATTGAGTTTTAAGTGGCCTTTGGTTTAGGCTCAACCTGGGGTTTTTATCTTGATATGTATTTTTCAACTTTGAGGTTAGATTCAATCAATGAACTCTCCATTTAGAGCGACTGGCATTAGACTCACCAGCACTGTCAATTAAATATAAGATAGTGAGATTAAATTCTCATAATGTCAAATACTTAGCATCTTGGGGACTTGGTTTGTCATGAAGGTTTATGATACCACCAGAACAGCTCATTCATAATCTGTTTAACTGGCCTAATTATTATGGTGAATTTATAGCTATGGTTAATTGAGAGGATGATAGTACTAGGCCCAAACATGAATTATTGATTTGAAATGGATATTGATTAGAACTCAATCAATGAAGACTAAGAAGATATGTCTTTGTGTATGTAAAAGGAGTTTAATATTATTTAGATATGCACTAACACATTTCCAAGTTGTTCAGTTTTTTTGTTTGTTTGTTTGTTTTTTGTTATTTCTATGTTTCTATGCCACGACAAGATTGGCACTTATTTTCTGTAGTCATCTGTGGCATTAGTCATATTCTACTTCTTATTGAGGCTATTTGTTTTATATCACTTACTTTTTCACCTAGATTTTAATCTGTTTGAGGTTAGTGGCTATTTGTTCTATCCTCCACAAGGTCTTGAACTTAATAATTCATTCTTCTTTATTGCATAAGACCTGAAATTTCTGGCAAATTACCCAGGGTTAGCTAAGGATATATTTTAATTGCCTCAGTACTCAGGAGCGTTTTAGAATCATTCTGACACCTTGCCTTGAATTACACTTCAACAAAGTTTTTTTAATAAATTATTTCCAGGTAGAACTTTTTCAAATGTCAGGTATAAGGAGCTACCTGGGAGTAGCATTGGCAAAGGACTTCTCAGAGACACTACTGACATGTCACTTGTGTGCTCCTTCATAAAGCCCATTGACTGTAAATTTCCACGACCTGTGAGGGGACCATAATCATGTACCTGCTTGTTTCTCCTAAGCAGACTTCTTCATTTGCTTGGCAAACCCTGATTCATGTGCTACTCTGAAAACAAAACCGAATCCATGGAACTGGCAGGAAAGCATTGAGAGATGCTTCTAGAAAGGAAAATAGACATCCAAATCCTCAGAGCCAATTTTAGATTAAGAAGTAGCACTTTTTATTTCGTCCTGCATATTCAGCACCCAAGTTTCTGTTGGAGGATCATACTCCTAAGAACTGTTTATGTCAGTCACTTTCCAAAGTTATGGCAACAAATCAGGTTTAGCAGACAGATGTGCACTGGGAGTCAGACTGAAGATTGAGTAGTTTTAACATATTCTGAGGAGTTGTTTTGGTTGGTTCTTTTTTCTTGGTCGTTTGGAGCCATGAGCCCTTAGATACTCAGCTGAGCCTTGAAGGTGGTGATGTTTGAATCAAGGTGGGCACCAGGGGTTACCTCTTAGCCCAGTGGAAACTTTTTTTCTTGCTGTATTGCTGAAGCTTGCCTCAAACTTGTTATCACCCCGTCTCAGCCTCCTGGAAAGCTGGGATTACAGGAGTGTGCACTACTGTGCTGGGTTTACCCAATGGAATCTTGAATGTAAATCAGATGGAGAACTGTGTCGCTAACATACACAACTTTAGTTCTGCTTATCCCCTGGGAGGTTATACTTTTTCTCCTTATTTCTAAATCCTGGACTCAAATGGCATTTCCCCATTTTCATGCCTCCTGGGGAGGTGGTGTAGGGATGTATGTGACTCCATGGTATTCCTTTCCTTCTTTGACTCTTGAATCTCCACACCTTTTCTATGATAACCCAATGACTCTAAGTGGCCGAATACTACTTTACTGGGTTTTGAGCAAAATGTTTCCAGGGGAACTTTGCAGTCCTACCATGATGACTGGAGGAGAGAGAAAGATGACCTTTCAGTGGGCATGGGGAGTGCTCAGAACAGCGACCTCCCATCCCCCACCCCCAGTCTTGTTCAGTGCTTCCTTTGGGGGAACCTGCCCATGCAGCAGTCTCCTAATGTTTACAGACTCCTCTTTACCCCTCCCTCACCCAGTCTGGATATGAATATGCATGAATTGGGTTATAATTAGGTCACAGAACAGATGCTATTAATCATAGCATTACCAGGGGAAATGATATACGGTAATGCATACCACAGGAACAGCGTTTCATCTACATTTGGAGCATCTAGCTCTCATTTACCAAGACGCTGCAAAGGAAGGTCTAGCCCAAGGCTGAAATACTTGCCGTCTGTTGAAAAGAGGGCTCTCTCAGGGTGGATGTTATCTGGCATTGGAGGTCTTGCTTTCTTATGCCAATGACAATTAAACAACAGCAAGCAGCAAAAAGCCTTGGTCCTCAGTGCCCATTGCCATTTCTCATTATTGTCAAAATGTCTTAAATTGCCCAGGGGTGTTTTTTTCCTTGTTGTTATTGGTTTAATTATGGCAATGCCATCCTATGGGAAAGAACTAATTAACCTACTGTCAAGAAATCAGTCCTGCTGTATCGTATAGGACATTCATGGCCCTGAGTATTTCAGGGCAAATTTTTAAAGCTACTTTCCTGTTTTATTACTATTGTTGACATCTTGAGAGGAAATAGATTTTGCTCTTTTTTAAGCAAACATGGTTGTAGGCAACTCTTTGAGGTTGATATGGGTGTTGTGTTACTGTTAATAATTATAAATAAAATAATGAAAAATAGAGGGTAATTTGGTGGAGTGCAAAACAGTACCTCAGGGGCTGTTTACCCCTTGAAATATGTGGAAAGGAGATACTGAAAAAGAGGGAGTCAGGAGACGGGAAGGAAAGGGGAAAAAAATGAAATTCAGTGAATAACAACCATGTGCAATGCACTTCGTATCTCTACAAAAGTGGATTTATTTTCTTCATTGTACTCATGAGGCAAATTTTGAGGTTCTTAGAGGATGTAAAAATAACACATATAGCCAGTGGTCACACAGTGATTGACATGATTTCAAAGTCTGGGCTTTCCAAAAAAAAAAAAATGACAGTTGTGTAGTGCCTTGATGCCTTACTAGGCTCTCGTCAGCCCATTATGTCATTTACTGTGGACAACTGTCCATTTTGTGGGTTTCTGGTAGCAAATATTTAGGCCTCAATGAAATGAACTAGGTTACTTTTTTGCCAGTTCCATTTTATATCTCAAGTCTTCTTTTTACTTTGTCCTGTCTTCAGTTTTTATGTATTCATGTCAACCATCTCAACTCTTTTCTACAAGAGAATAAAGTATAAATAAATAAAAATAATTTTCATAATCACCAAGTAGGGTAAAATGTACCTTATTCTAAATAGAGAAATCACTGGTCCAGGTCACACACCTACTAAGTAGACTCCCTGGGCTCTGAACCTGGGTCTTTGGGTCTATGCTTGTTTCACCTATCATGCAGTTATTCGATCAAGGGAGGGAAAACCACCAGGGTCAACGACATAGTGAATAAATGGCTTATGCAAAAGCAGAAAACTAGTGTACTCTTTGCATAAGGAGAAAATGAGCAAAAAGGAAGATTCTCACATATGTGATAAGCAAAAAGTTAAGTTGGACCTAGAGTATTATTAGAACATTTATGTAGCCTCAAGCACATTAATATTTGAAACCTATTTGTTGTGGTTTAGTACTGTTAATTCACCCAAGGAGAGAGAGAAATTTGAGTAATTCGAGTGTGAAGACCAGATTTACCATGTGGACATTTATCAACAAATTTTTGTATCAGAGAGAGAGAGAGGGAGAGAGGAGGAGAGGGAGAGAGGAAGAGTGAGTGTGTGCACGCGAGAGGAAATAGAAGAAAGAGAGAGAGAGAGAGGTAGTTTGGTGACCATCTCCTACTTCTTAACTGGACACTGGAATCAGAGTGACTTCTTCCCTATTAATGCCATTACCAAATATTTACTGAATGTTTAATAGGATTTCTGCATATAAGGAACTATATATCATTTTAAGGCACAATATCTTCCCTGTTGAGTCCCCTAAATAATAACCTTTCATCAAAGGCAAAACAAGATAGTACACAGGTAAGTATTACTTTTTAATAACTGATGTAAAAATTCACATTTATTTATAAATACCCTTCCTTTTTAATATTTGAGATAACTGAAAAAACTTTAGGGCATGCCCACCTCACCCTCCCCAATGTGTAGGTGATAAAATTGAGGCAAAGTGAAGAAAAGTACTTTGCTTAGAGTTACAATAGATAAAAACCTCTCAGCTCTGAGTAATTCTAGTGTGATGACCAGATTTACCATGTAGATATTTTTCAACAAATTTTTGTATCATAAACCCAGATGAAATTGGTAATTATTTTGCTATGGAAAAATCAAGGAGATTAGGCCTTCTGCTTAAGGTCATGTTTTCCCAGAATGGTGATGCAAAGCAATGTCCTCAAGCAGTCATAATGTTGTTACCATAAAAACCATCACTCATGGGCTGGGGTTGTAGCTCAGTGGTGGAGTGCTTGCCTAGCATGTGTGAAGCACTGGGTTCAATTCTTAGCACCCGGTATAAATAAATTAAATAAAGGTCTATCAACAACTAAAAAATATTTTAAAAAAGCATCATTAATTCCACCAAAGAAGTTAGAAAGCTCCTTCTAGGAAGAAATAGCTTTCCAGCTTTGGAAGCAATGCCCAATCATAATATATTTACCTTTCTAAGAAGAAATCATACCAAAATGACTGGCAGATTTCAGGACACTGATGGAGCCGTGTTTTCCAGGGGGGAATGCCCCACTCCTGGTCATAGTTCTCTTTGCTAGTTCCTCCATCTAAACAATAATAAGGATAAGAAACTGGCCCTAGACCTTTTACTGATTTCTCCTGATGGCTTGGTAGTAACTCTTTCTTCTTACAAAAAATTTCCATATCAGGGAATTCTCATCACATTTAACTTGGTGATTGGAAAGGAAAGGCTATATGTGTGTGTGTGTGTGTGTGTTTGTGCATGTATGTGTGTATAAATATATGTATATGTATATATATGTTTTTTTTTACATTTTTTCTTTTTTATTTTTAGATAAACATGCCAGTGGAATGTATTTTGACATATCATACACACATGGAGCATAACTTCTCATTCTTGTGGTTGTACATGATGTGGAGTTTCACTCGTGGTGTATTCATATATGAACATAGAAAAAGTTATGTCTTATTCATTCTACTGTCTTTCCTCTTTCTATTCTCCCTCCATTCCCTTCATTCCCCTTTGTCTAATCCACTGAACTTCTATTCTTCTCTACCTGGCCCCCTTATTGTGTGTCAACATTCGCATATCAGAGAGAATATTAGGCCTTTGGTTTTTTGGGACTGGCTTATTTCACTTAGCCTGATAAGCTACAGTTTTATTCATTTACTGGCAAATGCCATAATTTCATTTTTCTTTAAGGTTGAGTAATATTGCATTGTGTATATATATCACATTTTCTTTATACATTCATCTGTTGAAGGGCACCTAAGTTGGTTCCATAGCTTAGCTATTGTGAGTTGAGCTGCTATAAACATTGATGTGGCCATGTCACTATAGTATGCTGATTTTTAAATCCTTTGGGTATAAGCTGAGGAGTGGGATAACTGGATCAAATGGTGGTTCTGTTCCAAGTTTTCTGAGGAATCTCCATACTGGGGAAAGGCTATAGAGAGTAGTCTTCTCATGCCTATGTAAGGACTCTTATAACTTATCAGAAAATGCTGCTTTGTGGAAACATATCTCAGGCAAGAGGTGAACTGGAGTATGAGTCCCTGGTTCCCATAGTCCTGGGTAGTGTATATATTCCTCAGGGTAGGAGAGGGGAATGAAGATGGTGGTGGTGAGGATGTGGGGCAGTGCTTACTGGGCCAAGGCAAAACTTAGACTTTACTTCATCATCCTGGCTATATTGCAATCTTACTAACTCATCTCAATTTCTTTTTTTTTTTAAAAGGTATATGAGTGATAGTGATTCTTTTTATGTTTGTTTGTGTGAAGTTTTATTCCAATTTTTACTTAACAAATACTAATTGTATGTATTTATGGAGTACAATGATGGTTCTTTACAAGTATATAGTGTGAAATAATAAAATCATGCTAATTAACCTATTTATCACCTCCCATATTTATCATTTATTTGTAATGACAACATTTAAAATTCTCTTTCTAGCTATTTTAAGTATATAGTACATTATTATTAACTACAGTCACCATGCTCTGATTTTTGAACAGAACTTATTCCTCCTATCCAACTGAAACTTTCAACATTTGACCAAGGTTTCTCATCCTCTCCCCAAGTCACAGCCTCTGGTAACTACCATGCTACTCTACTTACATAATTTTGACTTTTTTAGACTCTATATGTAAGATAATACAGTGTCTGTGCCTGGCTTAATATGATCACTTAATGTGATCCCCTCTTGGTTCATCTATATTGTTGTAAAAGACAGATATTATCTTTTAGGGTCAAATAGTATTCCACATCGTGTATGTAAAACATTTTCTCTTTTATTAGTTCCTTGTAGTTGTATATAGTAGTTGGATTCATTTTGACATCATCATACATGCATCAGATTTACTCCATTTCAGTCCTCAGTGCCCTCTCTTTCCCTTCCCTTCTACTCTTTTATTTCCACTCATTTATTTAGTTTTTTTTTTTTAATTGGCACTTCATGGATAAACATAATGTTGAAATCCACCGTGGTATATTTATACATGCGTATAGAGTAATTTTATCAAATTCATTCTGCATTTCCTCCCCTTTAGTGTCCCTCATTCCTCCCCCTCAATCTTCTTCTGTTTCACTGACTTTCCTTCTATCTCTATGTTCTAGCTTCAGCATGTGAGAAAAAACATTTAACCATTGATTTTCTGTGTCTAGTTTATTTCACTTGGCATGATGTTCTCCAGTTCTATTTACTGGCAAATGCCATAATTTCATTCTTCTTAATGGCTGACTATATATATCCCATTTTCTTAATTTATTCATCTATTGATGGGCCCCTGGGCTGGTTCTATCTTTTGGCTATTGTGAATTGTGCTGCTATCAATATTGATGTGACTGTATCACTATAGTATGCTGATTTAAGTTCTTTTGGATAAATAACAAGGAGTGGGATAGCTGGATCATACATTAGTTCCATTTCTTTTTCTCTTTTTTTTTTGAGGAATCTCCATACTGCTTTCCAAAGTGGTTGTACTAATTGCCACAAACAATGTATGAGTGCACCTTTCCCTCACATCCTCGCCAGTATTTATTATTACTTGTATTCTTGACAATTGTCATTCTGGCTGGAGCAAGATGAAATCTCATTGTAGTTTTGTAGCCATTTGTGTTTTATCTTTTGAGAAATGTCTGCTTAGTTCTGTTGTCCATTTCTTGGATGGGTTATTTGTTTTTTGGTGTTAAACTTTTTGAGCTCTTTACATATTCTGGATATTAATCACTTGTCAGAGTAATAGTTGGAAAAGATTTTCCCCCTCTTCATAGGCTCTTTTTTCATGCTCTTTATTATTTTCTTTGCTATGCAGAAGCTTTTTAATTCGATTCCTTCTTACCTATTGATTCATTTTATTTCTTGAGCTTCTGAGGTCTTGTTAAGGAAGTCAGTGTCTGCACCAACATATTTAAGAGTTTTCTTCTAGCAGTTGCAATGTTTCTGATCTACTTGTTGAGTCTTTAATCCACTTTAGTTTGACTTTTGTGCGGCATGAGAGATAGGGATGTAATTTTATTCTTCTGTATATGAATACCCACTGTGCTCAGCACCATTTTTTAAAGAGGCTATCTTTTCTCCAACATATATTTTTGGCATCTTTGTCAAGTATAAAGTAACTGTGGGTTTGTCTCTGTCACTTCTATTCTGTTCCATTGGTCTTCATGTCTTTTTTGACAACAATATCATGATGTTTTTTTTAAAAAATGTTTTTATTTTTTAGTTGTAGGTGACAGAATATCTTTATTTTATTTTTATGTGGTGCTGAGGATCGAACCCAGTGCCTTATGCGTGCTAGGCGAGCACGCTACCACTGCGCCATAATCCAAGCCCCAATATCATGATGTTTTTGTTACTATAGCTGGGTAATATAATTTTGGCTCAGGTTTGATATCGCTCTAGCATCATTCTTCTTGCTTAAGATTGCTTTGGCTATTCTGGGTCTCCTAGTCTTCCAAATAAATTTTAGAACTTTTTTTCTAATTCTGTGAAAAACATCACTGGTATTTTGGTAGGGATTGCACTGAATCTGTATAATGCTTTAGGTAATAGGGCCATTTTGACAATATTAATTCTGTCTACCCAAGAACCTTGGAGGTCTTCCAATTTTCTGAAGTCTTCTTCAATTTCTTTCTTCAGTCTTCTATTTCATTGTAAATGTTTTTTACCTCATTGGTTAGATTAATTCCCAAATGTTTTATTATTTTGAGGTTATTGTGAGTATGATAGTTGTCCTGATTTCTTTCTCAGCAGAATCACTATTCAAGTATAGAAAAGCTATTGATTTATGAATGTTGATCTTGTATCATGATACTTTACTAAATTTATTTATTAGCTCTAGAAGTCTTGTGGTGAAGTTTTGTGGGTCTTCTAGATACAGGATCATGTCATCGGCAAACAGAGATAATTTGAAGTCTTCTTTTCCTATTTGTATCTTTAATTTCCATTTCTTGCTTGATTGCTCTGGCTGTAATGTCAAGAACTATATTGAATAGGAGTGGTGAAAGTGAACATCTATCTTATTCCTGATATTAGAGGAAATGCTTTCCATTCAGTTTTTCTCCATTCAGTATGACATTGGTTTTGGGTTTGTCATGAGTAAACTTTTTAATGTTGAGGTAAGTTCATTCTACCCTAGTTTCTCCCATGGTTTTAATATGAACAGTGCTTGTTTTTTCAAAGGTCTTTTTTTGCATCAATTGAGATGATTATGATTCTTGTTCTCAATTCTATTTATGTGATGAATTACATTTATTGATTTGCTTATGTTGAACCAATCTTGCATTTCTGGATAAAACCCACTTGATTATGGTGTACTATCTTCTTGATGGGATTTTGTATGCAGTTGATTAATATTTTATTAAAAACTTAAAAAATCAACTCACTGTTTGATGGGCACTGTGGTTGTTTCCATATCTTGGCTATTGTGAATAGTGTTGCAATATTGGAGTGCAAATGTCTTCTTGGCATCTGAGTATATCTGTTATGGTTTGGATATGTGGTGTTCCCCGCAAAGTTCATGTGTGAGACAATGCAAGAAGGATCAGAGGAGAAATGATTGGGTTTTAAGAGTCTGAACCCAGTGAATTAATCCCTTGATAGGGATTAACTAAGTGATAACTGAAGGAAGGTAGGGTGCAGCTGGAGGAGATGGGCATTAGGGGCATGGCTTTCAGTGGATATTTTGTATCTGGCAAATGGAATTTCTCACTCTGCTTCTGATCATCACGTGAGCTGCTTCGCTCTGCTTCACTATTTTGCCATGATGTTCTGCCTTACCTGGAGCGGCAAGGAATGGAGCTGGCTGTCCATGGATATTGAGACCTCTGAAACCATGAGTCCCCAAATAAACTCTTCCTTCTCTACAGTTGTTCTGGTTGAGTCTTTTAGTCACAACAGCAAAAGCTGATTAAAGCAATATCCAATTCCTTTGGCTATTGGGGTTTGGATGTGGTTTATCCCCCATGGTTTACGGTGTTGAAAGCTCCATACTTAGTGTGGCAGTGCTGAGGTGGTGGAAACTTTAAGAAATGAGGCCTGGCACCATGATGGCATCTGCCATGAGGCCCTCACCAGAAGCTGAACTGGGAGGGCTGCCTGACTTTGAACTTTCATCCTTCAAAATTGTAAGCTAAATCAACTTCTTTTCTTCATAAATTACCCAGTGTTAGACACTTTCTTTTTGTAGCAAAAGGAAATTAAGACATACACATCAAAGTGAAACAGATGGATTATATGGTAATTCTAGTTTTAGTGTTTTTTTTGTTTGTTTATTTGTTTTGGTACTGGGAATTGAACCCAGGGGCACTTAACCACTGAACAACATCCCCATCCATTTTTAAATATTTTATTTAGAGACAGGCTCTTGCTAAACTGATTTTGGCCTCACTAAGTTGCCGAGGCTGGCTTTGAATTTAGGATCCTCCTGTCTCAGCCTCCCAAGCTGCTGGGATTACAGGCATGCCTAACCACTCTAGGCCCAATTTTAGTTTTTTGAGGAACTTCTGTACTGTTTTACAAACTAATCATCATAATTTATAATACCACCAAGAGTATACAAGTGTACTTTTTTTATACATCCTCATCAACACTTGCTATCATTAATTTTGGTGATAATGAATCTAACAATGTGGAAGTAATATCTCTTTGTTGTTTAAATTTGTCTTTCTCTGATGATTAGAGATATTGAGCATTTTTTTAATGTATCTATTGGCCATTTGTGTATCTTCTTTTGAGAAATATCTATTCAGTTTTTTTGCCCACTTTTAAATAGGATTATTTATATTCTTGTTACTAAATAGTTTAAATTCCTTATATATTTTGTATATTAGCCCTTTATCATGGGTATGACCGTATCAGATCTATGGGTTGTCTGTCCACATTGTTAATTGTTTTCTTTGTTGTGCAGAGTTTTTTGATTTGATGCAAGCTCCCCCGCTGCACACTTTTTCCCCCCTATTTTAGCTTTCATTGCCTGTTTTGGGATCTTATGTGAAATATCACCGGGCAGACAAATGTCATGAAGCTTTTTCACTAAGTTTTCTTTCTTCCAGCAGTTTTTTTTTGTTTTTTGTTTTGGTACTAGGAATTGAACTCAGGGGTACTCTACCACTGAGTCACATCCCCAGCCCTATGTTTGTATTTTATTTAGAGACAGGGTCTTACTGAATTGCTTAGCACCTCGCCATTTCTGAAACTGGCTTTGAACTTGTGATTCTCCAGTTTCAGCCTCCCAAAGTGCTGAGATTACAGGTGTGCACCACCGTGCCGGGCTTTGAGTTGATTCTGATGTAAGGGGTAAGAGAAGGTCTATTTTCTTTCTTTTGTATGCGACTATCCAGTTCTCCCAATACCATTTATAAAGAGACTGGCCTTTCCATGTTTTGAGTTTTTTGCATCATTTTCAAAATCCAAATAAATGCAAATGTGGGATTTTTTCTGGAACCTTTATCCTCATTCACATGCTTATGCGTCTTTTCTAATGCCAGTATCATGCTATTTGGATTATTATAGTTTTGTAATATATTTTGAAATCTAGTAGTATGATACTTTCAACTTTGTTCTTTCTGCTAAAGATGGCTTTGGCTATTTAGGGTTTTTTGTTATTTCATATGAATTTGAGAATTTTTTGTTGTTATTGTTTCTGTGAAGAATAAAATTAGAAACAACAGTAATTACATTGGCTCTGTGGATTGCTTGGGTACTATGGACATTTTAGGAATATTAGTTTTTCTAATCCATAAACACGGGATATCTTCCCATTTATTTGTATCACTTCCAGTTTCTTTCATCAGTGTTTTATAGTTTTCACTATACAGATCTTTCACCTCTTTGATTAAATTTACTCCTAAGTATTTTAATTTTTCTGATGCTATTATCAGTGTAATTTTTCTTAATTACTTTCTCAGTTCATTGTTAGTTTACAGAAATGTTATTATTAATTTATATAAACTGATATTTTATCATGCAACTGTTGAATTTCTTTACCAATTCCAACCAATTTTTTTTAGTAGAATTTTTGTAGTTTTCTATAGTTAAGACCATGTGATCATCAAACAGAGACAATTTCACTTGTTTACTATTTTGTTGACTTTTTCTTCTCCTCCTGTTCTTCTTCCTCTCCCTCCTCTTCTTCCTCTGTTGTCTTCTTCTTCTTCTTCTTCTTTAGTTTAATTACTCTAGATAAGACTTTCAGTACTATGTTGAACAAAAGCATGAAGAGGGATTTTTATCTTGCTCTGTATCTTAGAGGAAAGGCCTTCAATTTCTCACAATTGAGTATGATATTAAATTGTGGTCTTGCTATATATGGCCTTTATTGTATTGAGGAGCATTTCTTCTACACCTAGTTTGTTGTGATTTCTTTTGTCATGAAAGGATGTTAAATTCTGTGTTCTCTTTTTTGCAACTAATGAGATGATATGGTTTTTGGCATTCATTCTGTTAATACATTAGTTACATTTATTGATTTACATATGTTGAACCATCCTTGCACGCCAGGGGTTCATACCACTTGATCATAGTGAATGATCCTTTGATTTGTGCTGTTGAATTTGGTTTGTTAGTATTTTGTTGAGGAGTTTTTGCATCTATGTTCATTAGGGTTATTGGCCTCTATTGTCTGGATTTAGTAGCAGGGTGATACTAGCTTTGTAAGATAAATTTGGAAGTATTTCCTTCTTTTCAAAAATTTGGAAGAGTTTAAGAAGGATTTGTCTTAGTTTTTCTCTAAATGTTTGTTAAAATTCAGCTGTGAAGTCATCTGGTTTGGATTTGTTTTTGATGAGAGGACTTTAATTACTAATCCAATCTCCTTACTCATTATTGATGTTTCCAGATTTCCTATTTCTCCATGATTCATTCCTGGAAGATTATATGTTTCTAGAAATTTATCCATTTCTAATTTGTACCTTTTACTGGCCTTTTTATAGTAGTTTCATATTATCTCTTTTATTTATGTGATTTTGGTTGTAATGTCGCTTATTTCATTTCTGATTTTATTTGTGTTAGTCTTCTCTTTTTTCTTCATCTAAAAAAGATTTCTTCTATTGATTTTCTAGTTTCTATTTCCTTTAATTCTGCTATGATTTTTGTTATTTTTTTTCCTTTTTCTAACTTTGAGCTTAGTTTGTTCTTTCTGTCTTTTAGGTGTAAAGTTAGATTGCTTTTTTCCCTTCTTTTTTGACACAATAATTTCTTATGATAAATTTCTCCCTTAAGTTTGCTTTTGCTCCATTCTGCAAGTTTTGGTGTGTTGTGTTCCCACTTTCTTTTGTCTCAAGATATTTTTAAATTTCCTTTGTATTTTTTAACCCAAATAGTTGTTCAGAAGCATATTGTTTAATTTTAACATAGTTGTTAAATTTCCATGATTCATTTTGTTATTGCTTTCTAGTTTCATTTCATTGTGGTTGGAAAGATATTTTGTAAGATTTTGATTTTCTTAAATTTCTAAAGACTTGTTTCAAGTGCTAACATATGGTCTGTTCTGGAGAATGCTCCATTTACATTTGAAGAGTACTTGTATTCTGTCTCTTTTGGGTAGAATGCCCTATAAAAACTGCTAGCTCCATTTAGTCTTAAGTGTAGTTAAAAACTAGTATTTCCCCATTGATTTTCTGTCTGGATTATTTATCTATTGGTGAAAGTGGGGTATTGAAATACCCTGCTATTATTGGGGTGAAGTCTATGTCTCCTTTCATATTTTTTGTTTGCTTTATATATTTAGGTACTAGTCCCAATTTCTAATGTTCTTCATTTTGTCAGAGAAATAACCCCTGAGAGAAACTTGTCTATTGTAATAGAAGTTTTCAGAGTGTGCTCTAGAAAGGGATGCAAAATGCTTGGAGAAAAGTTGACTCTCTCCCCCCTGCATCCATAGCAGATACTGAGGATTAGCCATTTCCTCATTTTTTTGCTAAGTTTTCATGTGGCTTCACAATCTGCCTCAATAACCTTTTTCTATTAGTCATTACAAATTGATGAGAGATGGCACACATTAGAAACACAGTATGGACTTTGATACAAAGTGGTGCTGAGTTGAAATCCCTTATTTAGCACTCCCAAGATTGGGACTTTTTCTAGGGCTTAAGCTTCCCTGTGTGTAAAAGGAGGATAGTACCTATCTCATGAAGATGGGAGAGAATGAATAGAAAAAGCACATCTGATTCACATACACAGTCGGTGCTCAATAAATGTAAATATTCTCTCTTTTCCCTGTTTTAGTGATTTGACGAAAGAAGACTTGACAACTAAATCCCAGATAGATAGTGAAACATTCAAAAGTAGTTAATTCTATGTAATGATGCTTTTAAAAAAGTGCTGCCAAATTTTGTAAGGCCTAGTTTCATACAATCAATTAGTCACTTTTAAACAACTTCTCAACAATAAGAATCTCAATGAGAAAGCACATATCCAAGACTGAATATTCAGACTCTATCCATAGCAGCCGTTGGTTTACCTCTCAGGCCCAGTAGTACACTTCTCAGTGGCCTTGTCTATCTTCAGGAGAAGAGTACCAAAGGGTCCCTGAAAATGAACTCAGAGCTGTTTGGGCAGAGTACCTGGGTATCTGGTAGAGAGCTGAGTACCTGAGGCATGTCTGGAAGAACGAGGCTTTTGGTGAGCACATGGGGAAAAAGCACACTCAAACAAAGGCCAGAGAAGATCTGACACATGGGGCCCATGGCAGGTGCTTGTTTTGTCTGGGTGATGCAGAAATGTTTGACCTAGAAATTCTCATGTCCTGACCCTCCCAAGAAAATCAGTGGGAGAATCAAAGTATTTACTTTTTCCAAAAGCCAGTGCTAGACTTCTTACTGATTCAGAAGATTTCCATCTCATCAATATTAAAAGAAAAGGAAAGAAATACTTCACAAAAGAGGAACATCCTTACAGAAGAATTTCAACTATGGTAACTAGATATTCCTCTCTCCAGGAAGTGCAGATTAAAGCCCTTCCTACCTTGAACATGGACTAGACTCAGTGATTTGCATCCAGATAATAAAGAATGGAAGGGAAGAAATAAATGTCTTTACTATGGAGAAAGCTGGCAAGCACCACCTTAAACAAATAATCAAGGTTAATCTCATCAGTGATGTCATGGTACTGTCATGTCCTGATAACATATGTATCAATGAGGAGGGCTGCTTTAACCCCAGTTCAACCGTGAGAAAATATCAGATAAGTCTAAAATAAGGAGTGTCGAAGAAATGCCAGATCAGCTCTCTTTAAGTCTGTCAAGATCATAAGAATCAAGAAGAGACGGAAGCTGTCATACATCAGAGATTAAGAGAGCAAAAATCTAATGCTGTGTGACACTCTAGAGTCAATCTTGGCATAGAAAAAGGACATTACTGTGTAAACTTGTGAAATACAAATAAAATAAGTTTAGTTAATGGTATTGAAATGATGTTGGTTTGTTAGTTTTGACAAATTAACTACGGTAATGGAAGATATTAACAGTGTTGAAGTCTGGGTGAGCAGACTTTATTTTCTGGGAACTCTATTTTCTCTGCAGCTATTTTTGTAACTCAAACATTTATTCAAAATACAAATTTATTAAAAAGAATGTTCATCCACAACATCCAAGAATTATAGTACAGTATCCATAATTCTACTTCAGCCCAGCTCACATTCACTTGATGGAATGATGGTGTTGTGGGTTGGATCTGGAATGTCCTTCTGAAGTCTCATGTGTTAAAAACTCGGTCCCCAACGCAGCAATGTCCAGAGGTGGGACTTTGGGAAGTGATTGGATCTTGAGGACTCTGACTTCATCATTGGACTGATCCATTGACAGATGTTATTGGAAGATGGTGGTAACTTTAAGAGGTGGGCATAGTTGAAGGAAGTGTGTCACTTGGGGCATGACAGGGAGGGTGTATTTTGTCCTGCCCCCTACCTTGTTCTCTGTGCTCCCTGGCTGCCATGAGGTACATAGAGTTCTGCCATGCCCTTCTGCCATGATATTCTACCTCAACTCCTGGCCAAGAAACATTGGAGTCAGCTGACCATGAACTGAAACCTGAACCAAAACAAATCTTTCCTTCTTAAGATTTTTTTCCTCAGGTATTTTGTTACTGACACTGAAAACTGAAAAACAAAGATGGATGGCATTGTCCATGTCTGGAATGCTGATTTAGGGCTCTTTTCCATGAGATCCTTAAGATGCTAATTCTCACAGTCAAAAGAAACTTGATCCCAGAAGGCACATAAGTGACAGCAACTCTGAATATCAAGATGTATCTGTATGAATTTCAAAGAAAATAAGACTTAGAAGAAGAGAAAGGGAAATGACTTATATAGCATGTTTACAACTTGAAACAGCATGAAATAGAAAACAAATGACATATGGAAAACTCCTACAATAAATTTGAAGAAATGTTCTTAAACAGACCTCAGAGACTATCATACTCTGGGGTAGAACATTCATCTGTAAAAGTCTCTCTAGCAAGTGCATAGGAGGCACTCCACAAAACTGGCCCTAAATGAAGTGAAATGAAATGGAAATGTGTCATCACTTCAATCTACTCTTGCAGAGGGAGCATTGGACATTTGCATTAAACTTTATAGAGTAACTTTTTGATTTATAATGGAAAAGTAGCATGAGACAGATCTGGCCATATACCATATTCATTCAAAGGTCCAAGAAAAAGAAAGGAAAAAAAAATGTTGGGTTTGGTACACAAAAACCTGTAGCTCTTGAAATTGAATAAAAAAAATATGACTTCAAGTATTTTCTGCAGTTATAATTTTGCTCTAGACAAAAATGAGTTCTTTCCTAATTAATTTATGTATCCTTCAATTAGCCCCACTGTGTCTTAGGGAAGCAAGATCAAGGAAAAGGAAATATACCATTGCTGTTCCAAATGAAATATAAACATCAAGGAATGTTCCAGAATCTCTTTTTTGAAATATGGCTTTTGAGCCATATTTCTCTCTCTCATTCTTATTGTTGAGAAGTTGTCTTAAAAGTGATTAATTGATTATATGAAACTCTAGGTCCTATAAAATTTGATAGCAATTTAGAAACACCATTTACATAGGATAAAGGTGTAAAATGGAGCTAAATTTGGAAAGAAAAGGATCAGAATCCAGGGTGGGGTTGTTTTTTTCTAAATGCCGAGTTCTGATTCCACATTCTGCTGCAAATTTGAATTTGGAATCTGGACCTCCAAATTATTGAAGAGTATATTTGTTAAGGTGGGAGAATAGAACATATTTTATTTAATAGTTTGCTTCTCGATTTATAATTTAAACATATGCTGTGTGGGCTTCTATTTGTACTCTTGCCCTAGGTTCTGAAAATCAAGGCAAGTCTGTTTCTGTACAGAGTTAAATGGAGAACATGTCGGGCTGTTAGCTATCATCTGTCCCTCACCTGCAGTGCTCTAAAATGCAGTGTTCTCAAGATGACAGATGTACCTGTGCTTCTGGGGGCCTCCCTTGGGCACATAACTTCCTTAAACTCCTTGGAGTCCTGAGTGGAAGACATTTCTGCTGTCACAATGGAGAACTTGTCTTTGGTCTTGTCTACTGAGAATTCCCTTTGTCCCCTAGAATACCTTTTCCACTCCTCTCCACCTATGCAACCTTCCATTAGCTGGAATTCTACTTCTCTCATAGATCTCTCCTCAATTCTGAGAATCTCTTCTTTGGAAATGTGACATGGTTACTTGCAGTTGTGGTTTCCACAGGTGGTTGCCTCCTTCTTGTAAGTACTCTGAATACAGTTCTCATACAAGACTGTGGGTAAACAGTGGCTCCTGAATTAAGGGCTGCATAACCCAAACTCCACGTTCTCTTTCGACACATGCAACATAGTAGTTTGACCCTCAAGTGGATAAGTAGAAATATCCTATTTTAAAATCCACTTAAATTTTAAGATACTAAAGCTGGCTAAGATATGCTTAAGAATAGCTATAAATAGATGGTTGTTCACTAATCCTGTTGATTCGCTAATAAAGTCATGCTGCTTCCTTTTGGAGGGGTACTGGAGATTGAACCCAGGGGCTGTTAACCACTGAGTTACACCTTCATGCCTTTTTTTTTTTTTAATTTTTTGTTGTTGTTGTAGATGGACATATCTTTATTTTATTTATTTTTTATGTGGTGCTGAGGATCAAACCCAGTGCCTCATGCATGCAAGGCAAGCGCTGTACCACTGAGCCACAATCCCAGACCCACCTTCATGCCTTTTTAATATTTTATTTAGATACAAGGTCTCACTAAGTTGCTTAGGGCCTCACTAATTTGCTGAGGCTGGCTTTGAACTCTTGATCCTCTTGCCTCAGCCTCCCGAGCTGCTGGGATTATAGGCATGCACCACCACTCCCGGCTCATGCTTCTTTCTTTGGGTTTATTAGAATGTTTTCTGTTGTCATCTGCAATCACTTATATGTGTCCAAAGCACTTCTGGGGGAAGAAGAATTTCAAGTAACCCCATAAGGTACCAAAACCCTGTGTTCTAATCAGAGACGTTCATGGGCTCTGGAGGACCATTTTTCTTTTCCAGTCATGCATGAGACCCCAGATCCTTTCTTTCCCATAGTTTCTCCCAGTTTTTTGTTTTTGTTTTTCAAAAACTATCAAGAAACTGTCTTTCCATTTTTCAGGGCTGAGCTAAAATCCACAGAAATGGTCTTCATGTTGGAAAAGACTCTTCCTCTTTTCTAGTTCCTCGCCACACTGTTTTCTTCAGTAAAATACTAAAGATTTATTGTTTTTACTATTTTTTTCACAAGATTGCTTCCATAAAGATAATTCATTTCTTTCTATAAAATAGTTTTATTGGGATATAATTGATAAAAATAATGTGTACCATTTAATGAGTCTGAACATATACACACCTGTGATACTAAGATTAAGGTAATAAATACATCAAATTTTTCTCTTGGTTGGGATACCCAGAGATATCTGTGGGTGTGTGTGAACTCTTAATATGAAATCTGCAGTCTTAATGTATTTTGAAGTTCTCAATATCATATCAATAACTTTAGATAGTATGTTGTACAGTAGATATCTAGAACTTATTTATTTATCATAACTGATACATCCATTAGACAATGTGACTTTTCAGTATACTTATCTGCTGTGCTTACTAATCTTTGATTTTCAAAATAAGGTCACTGTGGCTATAAGACTACATACCCAAAGATTAGTAAAATATATCAGGGTTTTAAAACAGTGATCATAAATGGGTTCATTGTAAAACTTTCCCAACAGATATTTTTGATTTCATATAATTTAATTATATTATATCTTGTACTTTACCTTACTTGATTCATTCATCGCTTCATTTATTCATTCAACAAATATGTATTAAGCAGCTACTATGTCAAGTTGTATTCTAGGTGCTAAGGTTTAGTAGTGACTGCACAGACAATAGTTATTACTTTTGTGAAGTTTCCATTTTAATAAATTCACATCATAAAACTAAACAAGTCCAATACCCACTGTGTTAGATGGTGATCAGTTTTATGAAGAAAGATAAAACAGGAAACAAAGCTAGAACATGTTGTAGGCAGGGTGAAAGGTTACACTTCACATAAGATGATCAGGGAAGGCCTCATAGCAGAGGAGATATTTGAGCAAATGCTGTTGGAGATGAAGGTTCAAGGCACTTGGAGCTAAGAAAAGGCCTAAGGCACAGTCAGTGCAGAGTCCCTCAGGAAGCAGGCCTTGTGCACTTGTAAATCAGAGAAGAAGCTAGAGAAGAGCAGATAAGTTAGAAGGGCCAGAGAAGATGAGGCTGGGGCATTAGGGAGCAGCTATTGAGGGGTCTTTGATGTTTAGCACCATCTCTTTTCCCTACCCAGCAGATCCCAGAAGAAATTATCCACCTCCTATGAAAACCAAAAATGTTCCCTAAGGGCAAAAACACCCCCATTAGAATAGCAATACCCTCCTAGTGTAGGAACTGTGAACTGTGGTCCCTTCTAGATCCCAAATGCACTGTTGCATCTACTTTTAGCAGTCCTTTACTTGTGCATGTGTTACACACCTTTAAACCTTCTCCTACACGAGACTCACTAGCTTTGAGATCACTTTTGTTTTCCTTTCTTTATCTTTTAATATCTCCTTTCTCATTCTTTTCTCTTGTTATTTTGTCAGTGAACCACATAATGATGGTAATTTTGGAAAATAAGTATAAGAATTAAGTGTGCATAAAGATTTTTTCAAGAAAAAAAGAAAATCAGATATTTTGATCATAAAGAGTCACAATGAGAAATTCATGCTATCCATCTTTAAAGCTCTTAAAAATATACAAAGAATCTGCAATGTCATTCATTCCTTCCTAATAGTTCTGATTCAAACTTTTCCTTAAGCACCAACATCAAGTTGAATAAAACTCCATTTGGACCATGTTTAATTAGTATTCTTGTAAGAGTATGGTCTAGCTTGGCAACTGAGCTGTCACTGAAGGAATCATTTTGGTATAAATAGTTGAAGTTTAATAAATGACTTTGAAATGAGCTCTAGGGAAGTGGCTTCTAAGCAGGTGACATCATCTGCTTTTTATTATTGACTTACAGTACAGAGGTGGTGTACAGAAGCAGTGAGTTCTCTGTTAGTGAGAACTCTGTTATCCAATGTGGCTTTAAAACAATTTTGTTTCTAGCTCATGAGATGGCAAATTGAGATTAACAGTGCTAAGTATGATTCTTGGCACCACTCAGCAACATCCATCACACTCTTTGGTAAGTGCTTCTTTGCTAGGTATTGTGAGGAGTTAAGTAACATTCTATCTACAGAATGGGCAAGGAAAATAGGAAGGTGTACAGAAAAGGCAAATATGCACAGCTACATCTATGTTTTCATCATCCTGAGAGCTAAATAATTGTTGCTGGTGTGAACAGAATGAATAACGGGATCCAAGTGGGGTCAGTCAATAACCACTCAGAATAAATTGCTAATCAGAAGCAGAGCTAGCACAGGCTGATAAATAACAAGGTTACCTGATCTGAAGAAATAACCTGCTTTCCCTCATGTTGGTAATTACATCAATATAGAAAGAGAGCTTGGTTTTCACTGAGTTACAGCCAGATGATGTTGTAAAGCAATTGCATGTTCTCAGGCACTCTCTCCTAGAGTTGCCTGGCTGGAGTATAAACAGCAACTGATCCCAGTTTGCATTGCCTGAGTAGCTTGATGATTGTCTTTGTGCCCTAGAGTGTGTTTGTCCAGGAAGCTTGGGCTCAAGTTCAGGTAGAGCAATACTTTCAGAATTTATTATGCACACTAATTACCCGGGGATCTTGTTAAAATGCAAATTCGTATTCAATAAGTGTGGGGAGGGGCTTGAATTTCTGAGTTTCTAATAAGTTCCCAGGTGTTACGAATGCTACTCATCCATAGTGTACACTTGATTAGAAGAAATATTTGGTGCATGGAAAGCCTGGGGGATAGAGACCTGAAAGATGTGGAAACAAAAGTAAGAAGTGTGTGGATTTAAGAGTGATGTCAGCAAGATGACTGACTGGTGGTTTCTGATGTTCAGTCTTCCACACAAGAGATGCTCACCCCTTCACACAAGACAGGACCAACACAACAAATGAATAATTACATTTTGACCACAGTGACTAGAGGGGAGCAAAATGTGGTAGAGCACAGAGATGTAGGATGACCATATAGAGGAAGAAAGGAAACATCTTCTACTACTCCATCCCTTGAGTTGGGATCATCTCAAAACAGAAGAGATCTCTCTGCAGGGAAAAGGGAGGGCTACAGGCCCATCTGTAGTCCTTACAGGCTCTGAGCACAGCTTAGGAGGCTGCCTGAAGTTCACAGGACTCCACTATTTTGGAAAAGGAAAGCAAAATGTGACCCACTTCTTGTAGCATACATTGCTATTGCACTGTGCCATCTTGAAACACTCTAAAGTATGTCTGCCCCATGAGTCTAGTAGCTACTGTATCCCTTCATTTCTGAGGCTCTGTTGTCATAGTACCATGCTCACATACATGGTAGTGTGCCACCTTCTAGCTGAGCTACTCCCAGGAATGACCCATCTAGGAAACACTCCATTTCTCACCCTGGTTGCTGTTGTGCCTCCATTTCTTGAAGCCTGTGCTCAGGGGAGTAGTCATACCCTTCGGTACCTGAAATAGTCTGATGCCTTGCTCCCAGGTATAGAAGCTTTAGTCCAGGGGAGGAACTGCAGTCCCTGTGGCTAAGCCCCATAGCAAGCACAGTACTTCCTAGAAACCAGGTGCACCAGCTCAGTGAAGATGTATTTGACCAGGTAACCAGTTGTACCTCCTAGTGCATAAACCAACTTGGTGCCCCAGTTGGAATTGGAGCTTTGGACCAAGGCAGGCAGACAGGACCTTATTCTCTGAGCCCACTTGATGCCCTGCCTTCTGGATAAGAGAAGTACTTGCCCAAGAACCTGAACTAATATGGCAGCCTTTGAGCACAGGAAAACGAAGTCTTGTCTGCCTTCTGGGTGGAACAGTTACAGAGCTCCTCCTTTCTGGATCTAGATCAGTCCTCTGGAGTCTGACCTACTGAGGTACTCTTCTTTTCTAAAGAGTTGGACCACTGTTGCACTGTTCCCTGTGCCCTAGAGCCCAAGCCATATCTGTCATTCCTGGGTCCATACTGCCATGATATCTAGCTTCACAGAGCCTGGATCCTACTATGGCATTCCAGAGTCCAGAGACACCACTATGTGGTATCCTTCTCCTGATGCCTGAGCTGCCACTGTGCCCTATTGGTTCTGGATCCCTAATCACAGCTGTGCCCTGCTCCCTGGGGCCCAAGTCTCAGGAACTCCCTCTTTCTCCTAGTGTTATGCTGGTGGTATGTCCTGGCTCCCAGGATTGGAGTCACAGCTATATGCTTGCCTTCTAGGTCTGAACTACTAGAGAGACCTCACAGTTACAGTTCTGTAGCTGCCTCTGGGCCATATCAACTGGTACCAAAAGGATCCCTCAGCTGTCTTTGTATTGGGGATATTGACAATAGGAGGATCCCTGAAGACCTTACCACTAAGAAACCTAACAACCTAAACTGTCATCACAACTGCTACAAACTACTGCAGCTATGTCACTGAGCCTCCCACAATCACCACCAACATTAATCACAGCTGAAGAAGATTCATAGCTACTACACTGTGGAGCCCATCCAGACATAATTAATGCACCCTATCCAAATGACACTTTAGGACACATCTACAGGTAAAAATCTTTCCCTGTAAAAGCCACTTTGTAAATTAGGAAGAGCCAATTGTTTCACCAGATGTGTGGACATTAATACAGGAACAAAAGAAATATGAAAAAGCAAGAAAACATGACATCACCAAAGGAACAGAATGATTCTCCTATAACTGACCACAAAGAAGTGAACATTCGTGAATTGCCTGAACAGGAATTTAAATAGTGATCTTAAAGAAACTAAAGGAAACTCAGTAAGATGCAAGAGAATACAGATAGAATGTACAACTGAAATCACAAAAGCAAGTCATGATCTGAATGAGAAATTCAACAGACACATATAAAAAAGAACCAAATGGAAATCTTTGATATAAAGAATTTGATGAATGAAATAAAAAATACTACAGAAGAGCTTCAAAAGCAGACCAGATCAAGCAGAAGAAAAGTTTCTGAATTTGAAGTCATTCTTTTGAAGTAACTCAGTGAAAGAGAAACAAAGAAAAAAAGAATGAAAAAGAGTGAAGAAAGCTTACAGGGCTTATGGGACACATGTAAGTGAACACATTTTTGCATTATGGGATTCTAGAGGGAAAAAAATGGAAATATTATGTAATGAAATATTCACTAAAAAGTCTTGGAAGAAATATGGACATCCAGGTCTGTGAAGTCCAAATATCCCTCAACAGGCTCAATCCTAAAAGGTTCTCACCAAAGTAAATTATAAATTAAAATGCCAAGCCAAAGACAAAGAGAGAAATTTAAAAGCAGTAAGAGAAAAATTTCAAGTCACGTATAAGGGGATCCCCACTTGACCATTAGCAGATTTCTCAGCAGAAGTTTACAAGTCAGGAGATTAATGATATATTCAAAGTGCTGGGGGTAAAAAACAAAAACAACAAACAAACAAACAAATGAACAAAACCACTATATCAGAAAGCCTGTTCTTAGGAATGAAACAGAAATACTTTTGCCCACACAAGCAAAAGTAGAGGAAATTCATCACCACCAGACCTACCTGACAAGAAATACTTGAGAGAGTTCTCTAACCAGAACAAAAGGGTGATGATTACTATCATGAGAACATATGAAAGTATAAAATTCACTGGTAGAGGTAAGTTTATAATCAAATTCAGAGTACTCCATTGCTGTGATGGTGGTAGGCAAATCTTTCAGATCTTTTCAAAAATAGCTCAAATATTGTTAAAGAATATACAATATAAAAAGTTGTGATGTAAAACAAAAACAAATGGAAGAAGGATAAACTCTACAGTATATGCAACTAAAGTTGCTATCAGCTGAAAACAGTATATTATAATTACAAAATGTTTTCTGTAAGCCCTATAATAATCACAAAACAAAAAGCACAACAGATACACAAATAAGAAACAGAAAGGAATCAAATTTTAGTACTATAGAAATTCACCAAATGACAAAGATATACAATTAAGAAGAAAGGAACAAAGAATCTACTAAAAAAAAACCAAACAAAACAAAACCCAGAAGACAACAGAATAACAGAAGTAAGCCCTTACCTATCAATAATAAGTTTAATGGCAAATAAATTAAACTCTCCAATCAGAAGACACAGTCACCAAATGAATTTAAAAAACACTCAAACTCCAACTACATGCTTCCTACAAGAGACTCATTGTAGCTTTAAGAACACTATAAGATGAATGTTAATGGATAGATGATGTTTTATGCAAATAGTAACTGAGAGAGCAAGGGTGTTTATTATATCAGATAAAAAAAGTCTTCAAGTCAAACAATGTTATAAGAGACAAAGAAGGTCATTATTTCATGATAAAGTAGTCAAGAGGACATAACAATTATGAATATGTATGTATCTAATATAGAGGTGTAAATATATAAGACAAATATTAATGGACATGAAGGAAGAAATAGATAGCAATACAATAATAATAGCGGATATCAATACCTCATTTTCACCAATGGATAGATCAACCAGACAGGAAGTCAATAAGGAAATACTGGACTTGAACTACTTCTGAACCCAGAAGTAAACCAAATGGACTTTACAGACCTATATAGAGATTTCTGTCCAAAGCAGTAGAATATACAATCTTTTCCTGCACACATGCAGCCTTCTTCAGGATAGGCCATATGTTAGGACACAAACCAGTCTTAATAAATTCAAGAAGACTGAAATCATATATGTTATTGTCTCCAACCACAAGGATGTGAAACTAGAAATCAATAACTGGAGGAATTTCAGAAAATTTGCAAATATGTGGAAATTAGGCAATGTGCTCCTGAAAACCCAAATGGCTCATAAAGAAATAATAAAAATTTTTTTAAAAGTCCTGAGTCAAATTACAATGGAAATACAATATGTCAAACCTTATGAGTTGCAGCAAAAGAAATTCTAAGAGAGAATTTTATATTAATAAATACCTACATTAAAAAAGATGAAAAATCCCAAATAAATATCTTAACATTTCATCTAAAGGAGCTAGGAAAAATTAAGCTCAAGTGTAACGGAAGGAAGGAAATAATAAACATGAGAACAAAAATAGAGAACAGCAAAAGCATAAAAAGAATCAATAAAACAAGGAGTTGGTTCTTTGAAAAAAGTCAACACAATCAACAAATCCTTAGTTAGACTAAGAAAAAAGAGGAAGCTCAAATAAATACGAATGAATGAAAGTAAAGTCATTACACTAGATGCCTCAGAACTAAAAAAGATCATGAGGGAATATGATGAATAATTATATGGCAACATTTGAATAATATACAGGAAATGGATAAATTTCTGGAAAATATAACCTACCAAGACTGAATCAAGAAGAAATAGAGGGCTGAGGTTATTGTGCAGTGGTAGCGCCCTCGCCTAGCACGCGTGAGGCACTGGGTTCGATCCTCAGCACCACATAAAAATAAAGATATTCTGTCTGCCTACCACTAAAAAATAAATATTAAAAAAAAGAAGAAATAGAAAACTTGAATAGACAAATAACCAATATGGAGATAAAATAAGTTATTAAACACTTCCTAATATCCCAACAAAGAGAAGTCCCAGACCATCAGAAGACTTCAAGGCTAAATTCTACTAAACATTCAAAGAAGAATTTTCACCAACTCTTCTTAAACACTTAAAAAATATAGAGCTATGTGGAATATTTCAAAAGAGTTTTACAGGGTCAGTATCATCTGAAATACCTAAGCCAGGCAAGGATACCACAAAAAAAAAAAAAAAAAAAAAACCCAAAAAACAAAACAAAACCCCCCAGAAAACTATAGGTCAGTATCTTTAAAGGCACTGATGTAAAACTCTTCAAATAAAATACTAGCAACCCAATTCAACAACACAGTGGGAGGTATCACATTCCCTGATTTGAAATTTTATTATAAAGTCCTACTAATCAAAAAGGTATGGCACTGACATAAAATAGAAACATAAACCAATGGAAAAGAGTAGAGAACCCAGAAGTAAATCAAACATACATAATCAACTAATTTTTACCAAAGCCACCAAGAGTCCACCATGAGGAAATCATAATTTCCTTAATAAACAGTGTAGAGAAACCTGGATTTCCATATGTAACATAATGAAATGAAACACTGACCTTAAGCCACATAAAAAAATCAACCCAAAATGGATAACAACATAAATATAAGACCCACCATCATAAAACTCCTAGAAAAGAACATGGGGACAAGCTCTTTGACCTTGGCTGTGGCAATAATTGTTTTGTATATAAATAAGTAAGTGGAATTACATCAAACTGAAAACTTCTGCACAGCAAAGAAAACAATTAACAAAATGGAAAGGCAACATTACCGGGAAAAATATTTGTAAACTACATACTGAAAAGGAGTTTTTTTTTTTTTTTTTTTTTGGTGCTTGGAATTGAACTCAGGGTACTCAACCACTAAGCCACATCCCCAGCCCTTTTTTGTATTTTATTTAGAGACAAGGTCTCACTGAATTGCCTAGTGCCTTGCCTGTGCTGAGGCTGGCTTTGAATTCGTGATTCTCCTGTCTCAGCCTCCCAAAGTGCTCAGTTTACAGGCATGAGCCACTGCGCTCAGCTGAAAAGGAGTTTTTAAAAAAATCTTTATTGATAGGCATTAACATCCAAAATTTGTAAGAACTCCTATACCTCAATAACAGAAAAACAAATAACCTGATTAAGAAAATATGAAAATGATCATCTGGTATATTAAATGGTGTTCGACATCACTGATTAAGAGGAAAATGCAAATTAATACCACACTGAGATTTCAGTTCATACCTATTAGGATGACTATTATAAAAAAGACAAGAGATAACACCTGTTGCTAGAGACCCCAGTACACAGTTTGTGGGAATGTACTTTGGTAAGAGCCACTGTGGAGAACAGTATGGAGGCTCCTATTGAAATTAAAAATAGAAGTACACTATGACCCAGCAATCCTTCCTCTTGATACACACTCAAAGAAGATAAAACTATCACCTCAAAAGAGCATTTGCATTCCTCTGTTCATTGTGGTATAATACGCAAGTGCCCAGATATAAAAGGCAACTTAGTACAGGTTATCAGATGAAAAGATAAAAACATTGTGTGTATGTGTGTGTGTGTATATATATATATGTATCTCCAGTGGAACATCATTCAGTCTTAAAAAAGAAAGAGATCTTGCCATTTACAACAATGTGGATCAACCTGGAGGACATTATTCTAAGCGAAATAAGCCAGACACAGAAAGAAAAATATCGCACAATCTCACTTATATGTAGAATCTGAAAAAAAAGTGTCAAGTTATATATTGAGAGAATGAAACAGTGGTTATGAGGGGGTGAGGCAGTGGGAGATGTGGTCAAATGATGCAAAGTGGCAGAGACGGAGCACAAGCAAGTGGAGAGACCTAATGTGCAACATGAGGATCATAGGCGACAAAACTGTATCTTATTAGGGATTTTTGCTAAATTAGAACTTACCTGTTCTTGTCACAATAAATAACTATGTGAGATGATACTATGTCAACTTGCCTCACGATAGTAACCATTTTACTATCTATATGTAAACATCATGTAAACCTTAATAATACACAATAAAGTTGACTTAAGAAAATAATAGGATGTATAGTTCATTTTTCTCTCCAGTCTCCCTCCCAACTGTTTTTTTAAAATTTTATCGTTTCTTCTTCAGGGTTGCCTGCTTATTCCCTTCTACACACCCTTATTCCCACCAGGCCAAGAGAATTCTGGTCCAGTTGCTCTGGGTCTGGGCCCTGGTATTGATATTTTAAACTGTTCCCCAGATAATTGTGACACATAGATTCTTGAGACAGATACACTGATGGATCATCTTTTTAAAAACACTTAAATCTTTGAATAGTCTTAATTCAACACACAGATTACTGTATGCAATATGTAATATTGCATATATGGTGATTTTTTAACTAATAAACAACATCTAACACATGGCCTGACTTCAGATATTCCATAAGAAGCAGAGTGGTTGAATGTAGCATTGAGTATTACATAGGCTCCTGGACATTTGGAACAGCTTTCTAACTCAACTCTTTCTCTAGAGCCTTGCTTTACTCTGTGGCCCATTCTGTAGGTTTTAGCGCTGGTGGCCCGAGTATCACTGGGTGCTCCTTTAAGATGCGGAATTCTGTTTCCATGCCCCCGACCTGCTGAACCAGAATCTGCATTTCCACAGAGTCCCACTTTCACCTCTGAGGAGCAATGTTTTCAAGTACATTTTTCCACATTACTCTGAATATCTCTGTAGTATTTCTTATGTGTACCTCTAGCCCTTAGCTCCGGGCTCATGTGTCCCTGCAAAGAACAATACAGGGCTTCTTTACAGACCATTCTGCCTCTCTGTGTCCCTTCTGCACTTTTCAGTGCATCAGGTGGTAGGGTAACATCCTTTATCTTATGCAACTGTGCACTGTTGGGTGGAAATTATTATCTTAAGAAGTCAATTTCTGATTTGATTAAATTACTTTGGGCTCTGTACTGACACCTAAATGGGTAGTTGGGAAAGGGGTAACCCTGAAATTCTCCTTAGGTTGAATCAGTTTGTTTGACTGGTGGTGGTTCCTGTCGAGATCTTGCATCCTTCTTGTGAGGCTTTTGCTCAGAGACAGCCTCCACGTCACCACGCTGGGGCCATATGGACCTCTGCTGCACCTTTCTAGAATATCCTCTTGTCAGCCCAGATGTCATAAATGTCCTCATTGATGAATGGAAGTATCTGTCTTCAAAATGAACATGCCACAGGCAGCCCAGACTATTTTTCCCCCTACAGCTTCCTGTCATTTGTGGTGTTCTCTTTTGCAAACCGCAGGGTTCGGCAGTAACTGGCGGCTGTTTACAGAGTTCTGGCTGTAATTAAGTCAAATTGGATCTGCTCTCGTAGTATGGTGAGGAAATATACTGACATCCATTATGTCCAAGCTGGAAGGGGGTGGGGTGGTGTGGAGAATAAAAGCTTTCTTGCCAGATTTGATACATGTTCAAGCTGGTAAACATGTGAAGGAAGAAACTCTTTTGTTGATGAAAACAGATTTCTAGTGAGAATCAGAGCTGCCTGAGTGTCTGGCATGGAGGTGAGGAAGAGAGAAGCAGGAAGGCCAGACCTCTGTGGTTGGGATGAGAAGGACACACATAAATGGAAGGGACTCTCTGGAGTGATGCAGCTGGATGGGAGGCAGGGTGAGTGAGCAGTGTCAACACACTCTGTGTGAATGTTCCAGAAATATCCTATCCCAAGAGAAGACTGCCCCCCATCTTTCTCCTGGGCACTATCACAGAACACTGGTCTTGCTTCTTTTCTATAGAATAGATCATATTTTGAAAAAATTATTTTTATTTATTTAGTTGTTTGATTACCCTTCTCCACTGTAATTCAAGTTATTTGGGAACAGAGTTTGACTTCTCTTGCTCGCTGCTATACTCTTAATGTTTGGTGCTATGACTAGAAAGTGTTAGGAGATGTATTAGTTTCCTGTGAGCTGCCATAATGAATTACCATAAACTGGCTGGCTTAAAACAATAGAAATTCACTCTCTCATGGTTCAGGAAGATGGATGTCTTAAAATCAAGAAGTCAACCTCAGCCGGGCGCGGTGGCTCAAGCCTATAATCCCAGCACTTAGGGAGGCTGAGACAGGAGAATCGTGAGTTCAAAGCCAGCCTCAGCAATGGCGAGGCGCTAAGCAACTCAGTGAGACCCTATCTTTACATAAAACACAAAATAGGGCTGGGGATGTGGCTCAGTGGTCGAGTACCCCTGAGTTCAATCCCCAGTACCACAAAAAAAAAAAGTCAACCTCTGTGGTTCCTTCTGGAAGTTTCAAGGCATACTCTGACCCATACCTCTCTTTCCAACCCTGGTGGTTACTAGAGACTCTGAGTGTTCATTCTTTGGCTAGTAGTTGTATCACTCTAATCTCTGCCTCCATTGGGATGTGGCCACATTCCCCATATGTATCTCTGTGTGTCATCTCCTTTTCTTATAATAACATCAGTCATTGGATTTAGAATCCACCCTATTCCAGTATGACCTCATCTTAATTAATTACATAGAAGGAAACCTTATTTTTAAATAAGGTCAAATTCTGAGGTAGCAGGAGGATATGAATTTTGTGAGAATACTATACTGGGTTGCATCGTATAGGATGCTCAACAAACATTGAAGAATAAATGAGTCACTTGCACTTTTGACCTTCAGATTTAAGTGCAAAAAGAGCAAGAGGATGAAAAGAAGGAAGCGATTACCTTTGATTCTGAATCATCTAGGGGAAGCCCAACCTTGTTTGTTGAGTATAAAGCCCCATTGTCTCAGGAATATTCAGTAGGAAAACACTAGCAAGTAGATGATGTTCTTTGCTATGGAAATCTAGGTGAATTTCTAGACAGAGGCAGCTATTAGTGTTAGCCAACACACCTATGAGCCACTGGGGTTCTGACACTGGACCCAGCAGTGGGCTTCTTCATCAGCTGAGTGGGCTGGAAACACCAATAGAGAAAGATACCCAAGAAAATGAGAGCATCTTGAGAAATATTTGAATTAAAATTTGTTTTGATAAAACAATCAAATTATCATCAAGAAAAAAATAAGAATTTAGTTGAATTTCTTTGTACTTATATTATGGCTTAAGATTATTTTAATTTGAACTATGTATAAGCTGAGGGTACTGTATTGTTTTTAGTGCTGTCTGATGGTTTTAATCCAGGTTTTACCAAATATCAGTATTTCTGAAACCTTAATAAGAATCAGATGGGAGGCAGGGGAGCTAGCTGCTCTCTCTAAATTTCTGTCAGTTTCTGTCAGATGGAAGTGTAATTTAATTACTCCAGTCTATATATTGGTATGTGCAAGATAAAGTTGAATTGGGTTCAGGACAATGGGGAGTCAAGGGGCTCTGTCTGATGATAGAGGAGTCATCTTTTTTGAAATCAGAGTTGCATCTCTGAGTGTTGTGGACCAGAAAGGTCAACCAACAGCTGGGAACAACAAGGAAGCTGAGCTGCGTTCAAGTGAAGATGCTCAAGGACCTTGGACTCCTTGAAGTCAAAATAGAGTAAAGTAAGATCCCCCTCCTCCTACCCACAGCAACTTGGTGACCTGGGAAGATGGAGGTTCAAGTTGGTATCCACCCTAAGGAATTTCTTGGTCTGTGGGTCCTTGAGAGGGTAGTGCTTGGCAGCCTGTTTTCTTTCTATATAGTTAGCCCCTTGAATCTCCCCTTGCCTGTCTGTATAACTCGGTCTCAGCTATTCTTGAGGATGTCAGTGCTCTGGAGAAGTAGGTCAGAAAACAACAACAGCAACAACATTCCTGACAAATGGTTGTGAGCTGGCAAGGAATGATCCATGGGAAGACAAGAGTGATTGAGAATAAAAAAGGCTGACTGAAGTGGTGGGGTCAGTTAGGATGATGTATTAAGTATCCCCAGAGATGTTCAGATGTAATGAGGGAGGAAAATTACCCAAATATTGAACTGGTCTCTTTAAAGTTCTTCAGAATAGGTTTGCAGAGGGCACTAAACACAGGAATGACTTATGACAACTTCAGCAATGGGATATTTGGATTGTACACTTGAATTCATATTCTTCCAAAGTTGCTGGCTTTTAACTTTGATATATCCTGATTCAAAGTGTCTGTTCTTTTTGCATTTTTCTTTCACCATTATTCACTAACTATGGCTGATTTACTTCCCCATTTGATCTGTGTGTTACTTATAAAGTTCCACATCAACAATCACTACGCCAGCAAAGTGCAATTGAGCCATGGAGGTCTGACAGCCAGATGAAACCACGCTGTGTGTGGGACTCGTGTGGGACTGGGGCTTCGCCAAGTCCTGAAAGGCAAGCAATGATGTTTACTCATAGAAGTGCTGGCTGTGGTATGGTATTGCATGAAGAGTAATTAGCACATGGTCTTTAAAGAGTTTCTTAATTCAGAATGGCTGGATTTGTTTTTATGTTAAGTAATGAACAGCCGTCCCATTCAGTGTTCTCTGGAAATGAATGCTTCAAAGTGTATGTCCCCGTAGAAAATAACTGGAAATTGACACACTTTTGCATTGTGTGATTATCGTCCTCATGAGGAAAGTGGAAACATGGAAAGAATAATGTGACCAGTTGTCCCCTTCCCTTAACGTGAGGAGATTGCAGAGTTGACTGAGATCCTTGCACGTGCAGAGGCCTCTGTAGGCACCTCATGAATCCCAAGAACTCCCTCTGCTTCTGAGTCAGTGATGTATTTGACCCCTCAGCAGAAGGTTGAGCTTGAACTTTGTGTGGGCTCTGATAACAGCTGGGGATTCCTCTCCCCTTGTTTTCTTGTCACCCACAGCCTCCCAAGAGGCAGGATAAAAGAGAATATAGCTTCTTTTCCTTTCTTCTCTGTTTTTGATTTCATCCTTTTCCTTTGTCTAAAACAAGAAAACACACAAAATATAGCTCATGCCCTTCTTGGCCTAGTTTGCTACTAGGTGTTTCCCCCCATCCATTGCCCTATGCCATTTTCCTGCTGACTTTCTTCTTGGTTCTGAATTCTCTTCTCTCCCTTTGTGATAGTTAGGCTGCTTCAAAGTGGAACAAATAGCAGTGGCTCAAACTAAATACAAGTTTTTTCTCCCCTACAGAACAATGTGCTGCTAGGTAATCAGATGAATGGAGCTGTTGGGTCCATGAGAAGATCCAGGGATCCATATCCTTTCAGCTTGTCCTGCTATCTCATAGGGTTGTTGCTTTTGTGCCTTTGCTCAATGCTAATGCTCCATGACCTCTACATTGGAAGACTCTCCCAAAGGAAGGCAGAAGGAAGATGTGGAGATAAAACACAATCTGGTGGGCCTTGGTAATGGCACTCAGCACTTTCACTCATGTTCATTTGGAAACAACTAGGGGCAAGAGAGGTTATAGGAAGAAGTTTCTAGTTGGTCAAGTGCTCAGCTAAAACTCAAGGGGCTCATATCAAAGGGAGAATGTGGAGAATGATAGAGGATTGGGGTTGACTAGACTGTTAAGTTGATAGTGAGGAAGAAGAAGAAAAAAGTAATAAAATACTCCAGGTTTAAGTCCAACTATGTGAGTTGCTTTAATGCATGCCCTATAAATATAGAGATCCAAGAACTGCCACCCATCAGTTTTTATAGGGAGCATAAGAAATTAAACTCCATGCTATCATTGCCAAACCAGCTCTACCTACCTACAAAGCTCTTAATAACTAGCTGTTTTTTTTTTTTTTGTTTTGTTTTTGGTATCAGGGATTAAACTCAGGGGTACTCGACCACTGAGCCACATCCCCAGCCCTCTTTTGTGTTTTATTCAGAGACAGGATCTCACTGAGTTGCCTAGTGCCTTGCCTTTGCTGAGGCTGGCTTTGAACTCATGATTCTCCTGTCTTAGCCTCCCAAAGTGCTGGGATTACAGACGTGTGCCTCTGCACCTGGCCATAACTAGCTGTTTGATGTTGTCACCTGATTTAATTTCCCTGAATTTGGATTTGCACTTCTGTTAGGTGGGATAATAATGATACCTATTCTGTAGTGATGAACTGATTCATCTGATGCTCTGTAAAAGGTGTGTTCTCAAGAAATGTCGGCTGGTGTTATTTCCCACAGGATGGAAAATGTTTAGAATCAGTACTGAGTGTCCCTAAATAAGAAATTCACAAATGGAAATGGCACCTGTTATAATACCCATGTTGAGTTGCAGGTGGGGTGGGAATAGGACCTTTGTGTGATGGGAGCTGGTGGAGCTCCTTGTGAAAGTAGAAGGGGCTCTTTTGGGAGAGGGAGTGTTTCTGAGAGAAGATCTTAGGGACAAAGCCTTAAATGCAAGTAGCCTGTGTGGCTGGTGGTTTATAGGAAATGCTGGTAGGAGAGTGAGGAAGTGAGAGAAGCCAGCTAATGGCAGCACCATTGAAGAAGTTACTGCTGTGGGCACAGGGTTTAATACTTCAGGGGGAGTCAAAAAGACAGTGTAGAAATGTCTCATGTTACCCCACCATAGGAGCCAGCAATTCCCAACTTCTACCAGTCACTGGGCGAGGTGTACTCTAGGGAATAACCCAACTTTGGCTCTTCTACCTCATCTACCCTCCAGCTCTATGGGCCAGAGAAAGCCCTCCAACAAAGAGCCCTAGATGCATGTATTTGGAAACCACTGAGCTGGTTAGTGTTGAAGGCATGTGGATGAGGCACTGACAGGTAGCCTCTGCTACATGGAGTGACCTTCCCCAGGTCACAGATCTGCCAGCGGTCTGGGGGCAGTACCTTTAAAAGTGGTGGAGGATGACCACTCTGTTTAATTTTATAGCTACCCTGGGAACCTAGCTGAGGATAACTAAATCAAGTGTAGTGTAAGTGTCGTGATTCGCTGCCTAAGTCCTTCCATTTTTCCCCAAGTGGAGATATATGGCCCACCATCTCATACCTTTGAATGACGAAATTGTGGCAGTTTATCTTGTAAGCTAAAAGTAAGATTCTTACTCTGACTAATCCTAATTCTCATCAGAATTGAGTGTAGTACCAGGCACTGTGCTAAGCACACATTACCATGTGGCCTCATTTAATCCTCATAACTTTCCAATGATGAATTTATGATTCCCATTTTACAGATGAAGAAATTGAAGCTTAAAGATTGGGACAAAATAGAAGTGGGCTGTTTCTTCAGTTTTACAAGGTGATGAATGCTGATGTCATGAATCCTTTCAGGGCTTTAGCTGAATTGGTGTAATTTTGCCTTAACTCCTAGAGGGATGTCACACCCCACATGCAGACCTCCATCTCACTTTGCTTCCCCTCTAATTTTGCATTATCACCTTGGTATTTTCTTTCTACTTATTTTTTTGTTTCTCTCAGATCCCTTTGACCTGGCAAAAGAAAGAAAACTGCTGGAGGTTAACTTGTCAAAGTACTAGTTTCTGCAGTGGGAACGAAGACAGAAAGAAATACATGGAATGGATACTCAGTAAAGTAGCATCAGTCTCAGTGTGCGGCTGTCATCAGGCAACGTCTATAATTTCTGCTGGGAGTGTTGTTGCAGAAGATCAGCCTATCAATTTACTTCAACATTTTTTTCTTTTCTTTTTTTAACTGGGTTTAGATATACATAACAGGATTCATTTGACATAATTATAAAAGCATGGAATATAATTTATTCTAATTTATTTATTTTTGTACCAGGGATTGAACATAGGGGTGCTTAACCACTGAGCAACATCACCAGCCCTTTTAATTTTTTTGTTAAATTTTGAGACAAGTTTTCACCAGTTGCTTAGTGTCTTGCTAAAATTGCAGAGGCTAGCTTTGAATTTCTAATCTTCCTGCCTCAAACTCCAGAATTGCTGGGAACTACAGGTGTGCCCCACCATGCCTGGCTGTTTTAATTTACTTTTAAAAATAAATGTAATGCTTCTGAAAAGTCTTCTTTCTCTTGAGTAAAATCAGAAAGTACAAATCAATAATGGCACTCTAGTCAACCCTGCCAAAGCTGGGCCCACCTAAGATGCAGCTAATTAGATACGGATATTTTTAAAACTCTTTGTCCCTTTTGTAGGCTACTGTCTGAGTGCCAGTGAAGAGAGTAAGTCACGCCAATCTGTTAGCTCAAAATTTAGCTCCTTTTATACAGACTGGTAAGTAACCTTAAGATGGTAGTGAATTGTAATTGCAGCCAAAAAGGAGCAAAAGAAATAATGGAGTCAGATATTTAGGTGGACAGTTCCACATCTCTTCAATCCCTGGAGCAATCTAGTCCTTTGGAACAGTCTGCCATCCAGGATGCATGATTTTTAAACTAAAGATCCAGTTGAATTTGTGCCAGGCAGTTCTGGTTAGTGACTGTATTGGGAAAGATCCTCTACTACTGTGGGAAATGGTTTTTTTTTTTTTTTTTTTTTAAATTAACTGGTTACTCATTGAGATTTCTCCCTTGTAACTTTCCACAGCAGGTTTATGTGAAGAATGTAACCTGCTTTTTTTTTAATGAGGTGTGAAAATGCATTAATATGTGTTATTGTTTTGAAGTCTGCCTAATGTTGGGGTCAGCAATATGGAATAAATATACACACTGAGTCTTCACCGTTAAGAGCTTCTGTAACTCCCTCTTTCTTTTGATTGCTTCTTGTGAGGCTTCAAATAATAAAATCTGTATTGTAATTTATACATACACATATGAATATTGAATCATTTTTGGTATAATATATGTTGGAATAAAACACTGACTTTTTTTCAAAATCATGTTAATTTATTTATGAAACATTTATTGAGCTATAGCTCTACACTGAGTTTTGTGCTGAAATACAGAAAAAGAAATAAGAAATAAACTCTACCCTTAGAAAACTCATAGCATTACTAGTAAGATTATTGAGGTTACCATATTGCATGACTTCTTGGGTGTAATAGAGAAGGAAGACAGAATTTTAAATTAATACAACTTATCCAGATACAAATGATAGCCCCTTCAAGAGCACAAATAGTGCATAAGATCTTTTACTGTCACATGTGCTTGCTTTGCATGAGATACAGAATATGTTTTTATCATAGGCGTCAACATGTTCTGCTCCAGGTCCGCAATACAGAATTTGATTGGGGTTTTGTTGCACCCAAGGAAATTTCAGAAGCCTAAGTTGCTTCTGTATGTTACAGCCACCAGCACGCTATCTGGCACCTCCATCATCTTTGCTCTCTCCTTTCGTGTTCTTTAGCAGTGAGAAAGGAGTCTCTCCTCCCCTCCAAGGTTAATTATTGTTTTCTCCAAGTTTCACCCTTTCCTACTACTCCAAGATGTCTGTCTCAGTGCTTGTCCTTACTCCTGCATCTACAATGGCTTTCTCCCCAATGGAGTGAATTCCATCAGGAGGTCAATGTGCTATAAATTCTTCACAATGAAACATCTCTTCCCTTGACCCTGTGCTCCTCTGTAAGTGCCCTGCATTTTGCCATCTCTTCTCGACCAATCTTCTAGAATGCATTATTAACACAGATTTTCTCCCGTTCTTCTCCTATTTCATTGCAACCTTCCACAAATTCAGCCCTGTCAGTCCACTGAGAAGACTTCCACCAACTCACAAATGACCTCCTTGTTGTAAAGCTAATGAATAGTTTTTATTCTGATTTTGCCTCACTTCTCTGTCTCATTGATTCTGTTGGTCAAACTTTCTATTTTTAATTAACTGAAAAATGTATGAGTGCAATGCACACTCAAGGTAAAATATCCATCGATGCTGGAGGTACGTTAAGTGGAACTTCACAGTCCCCTTTTTTCTAGGACTCTCCAGTCTTATTTTCTGCAGGATCTCTCCTTGACAATCTCTTGCGTATCCTTCCAGAAATATTCCATTCAGATTCAATATTAAGAAAACACAATGAGATCACACTATATGCATTTTTCTTAAACCTGCTCTTTTCACAGAGCTTATTTTGAACATCTTCACATATCCTTCACATATCCTCATACACAGATTCCACTTTTGATTACTACTGTGTATTATTATAAACTCCTCCTTCTGAAAAGATTCTCCTCTCTGGACCACAGGGGTGCCCTTCTTTCCTCTGGAGCCCTTCTCAGTCTCCTCCATAAGGCCAGTTCCTATTCTGAATCTCAGCTCTTCTTACTCCCCCTTTCTCTGTGGTAGATGTCATCTGCTCCCATGGTCCCTGCCGTGCAGTCTTGATGCTTACCTTTACCTCCTGTCCAAATCTCTCTGCTAACCTCTACACCTAACCACCCACTGTGTATTTCCCCTAGAATACATAGCAAAAATTTAGAATGCAACACCTTAGAAACCCAATTCCTTATCCTTCTCTGTTCACATTCTCCAAATCTGCTTCTTTCTGTTTTCCTGTCACAAAGAATGTTATTCCCACCTAGCAAATTGCTAATGTTAGACACCTGGAGTCATTCTTAATTTCTTTTTCTCCTTGGCCTTTACATGTAATCATCAATTATTATTGATTTTAATTACTAAATATTTTTTGAACATAACCACTTATTCACCTCCTGTCATTAGTCCCCTAATATAAGCAACAATGATTTCTCATTTCAATCATTGCAATAAATCTCCAAAGTCTCTGTAATCCATTCTCACCACTACAGAGTAAGAGTCTTAAGACACAGGACATGACAAAGCCTAAATTCTTCATGTGGCTAAAAAAGAGTCTTCAAAGTCAAAAACTTGTTTTTCTGGTCTCCTAACTCATTGCTTTGTGTTGGAATCTACACAAATTAGGATGGACTTCATTTAAAGATTTAAATGAACCAGATCATTTCTCATTTCTGGCCTTTGCGTATGCTGTTTCTTTCTCCTGTGACCCTTCTCCTCCATCCATATTCCCTTTCTGCACCCTGACCAACTCTTAATCATCTTCTGGTTCACCTTGGATTTCATTTCCTCCAGCAAGATTTTCTTTACTCTTCCTTAGATCTGGTTCTCTGCCCATTTACCTGTCCACATTAAACACCTCCCCCATCTCCTGACTTGCTCATCGCAGTTCTAATGACATTACTTTGTAAGTTCTTTTTTTCTTGTCTTCATCTCCCTCCATGGTATAGAGTTGCTGAAGATAACAATCACGGTTATCTTATATGAATTTCTCTGGTCCTAATGCCTAGGTGGAGTAGATTTATTCAATGTTTATGGAGTAAATCAATTCTATGAAATGATGTTCATGAGAACTGGCAATCCTTTATGATTTCCTTTCTTTTGGGAATCTAGATGTCCCTATGTTTTATCTTTCTTTTTTCTAACCCTTGCTTATTTCATCTTTTCATTTCTGCAGGAGACTTGAGTAGAGACTACACTCCTAGACCTTCAGTAGAATTAGGAAATGCCTAGCAACATTCTCCTAGTTGAATGCAGTCTGTTCTGGGATGGTATCCTCCTGGGGCACAGAAATCCTGAGATCATGTCTGCCTCTGGCATTGGAACCTTCTCTCTGTGCAACTTATCATAGTCATGAGGCTGCAGGCTAATTCTGACTCTCTGTGGGGCTCTTCATCATAGCAATCAGATAACTATGGCATTGGCCTAGCAAAGGCATGAGTTCTATAATTCTCATGAATTAATTACCTGCCAAAACAGAATTGGGAGGTTGACAAGAATGTAAAACTTTAGGGGAAATAAAAAATGCTCAGCACTTTACCATAGGTGAAAAAATAAATCACTGAAAGAAAAAAACATGTATGACCAGAAGGTCAATGTGTCTCTAGGGCTCTCCTTGCAGGATGCAATCATGATGTCCTACGTATAATGGATTTAAATTCTAAAGACATCCTGCAGCCAGATGAGTGCAGGTTTTAAGAAATCCTTGCTGCTGTGAGTTAGGGGTGCAGAGGTGCAATGAATCCATGAAATATTTAGAACATAACATTTATAGTGACTGGGAGAGGATGGAGATAGGGTTTTAGCTTGAATAACTAGATAGATTTTACACTATGAAAAGTGTGGCAAATAGAGTGAGAAGTAGGTTTGGAATTCCCACCCAAGTCTTTCTCCTTCCTGGATCTAGTATCAGCTCTGAGAACTCAGCACATTTCTTATCAACCTCTGGTCTCAGAGTCTAAGGTGCCTCTCTGTGCATAGGGTAGAAATCCAAGGGGGAGTGTGGGTAACATGAGAAAAGGGGAGGAGTCCTCATCTTTCAGAGGTGGGTAGAGGCACAGGAGCTCACTGAGGATCCAGAAGGATCTATTAGGGAAGCAGAAGGGACTCCAGGAAATCAAGACAGGAGAACATCAAGTATGAGAGAGTGAGCCGGGTGGTAGTGCATGTCTGTAATCCCAGCACTTTGGGAGGCTGAGACAGGAGAATTGCGAGTTCAAAGCCAGCCTCAGCAATGGTGAGGTGAGGCACTAAGCAACTAAGTGAGACCCTGTCTCTAAATAAAACACAAAAATAGGGCTGGGGGTGTGGTCAGTGGTCAAGTACTTATGAGTTCAATACCAGGTACCAAAAAAAGAAAAAAGAAAAAAAAAGTAAGAGAGAGTGGTCAAGAAATAACTCTTTTGATTTTTCTTCAGAGCTGGGAAATTCTGGATTCCCTTGAATACATTCTCTCAGAAGACAGTGACCACAATTGCTCAATTGTTTGTTGTTTGTTATAGTATTTTTCATCTAGAAAAGAGCAAGAACAAGATTCAAGATTTGCCTTGGGGAAGTCTAAAACACAAGGGACACAGGGATGGGATCCTAAGTAGAATAAGTTATCCTCCATGTATGCATGTCAAAATATGCTCTCCTGTCATGTATATCAAGAAAGAACAAATGAAAAATAATTTTAAAAATACATGAGGAGACTGACTGTTTTGGGAAACCATTCCTACCTGTGTATGAGAGGCTCAGATAGCTTTCCCCAATTACCATCCCTGGAAAGGCAGTCCATTGGCCTCCTACCTTGAGCCAGGCTGCTTCCTTAAGTTTGACTCTGTGTTCGAGGATGTTTTCCTTAATTGTCACAGAGCTTCCCTATTGACCTATTGAATTCCCTATTGAATGGGTACATGCCACTTCAAGGTGACCCTTGACCCACACATTCCAATTAGGTCACAGAAGAGAGCAGTAAATTTTCAATGTATAAAACTCCATGAGTGATGTAGGAAGTAGACATCCTTAACTTACCTCTTGAGGAAGAGATTCCATGTTGAAGGGAAGTTCAGGGAGGGAATAGAAGATCAGTGATGTCTGCTTTCTGCATCAGTTGGGAATATTTATTAAAAGCCATTTTTCATTTTGTTCACAGCTGTTTTGATGACACTATGTTCTAATATTCTCTATAAATAAACAATCAAGTCCAAATATCCTACTTGGGCAAAACAATGCCCAGTACATGTCATATTGCCTTATAGATTACAGAAGGCCTGGGAGGTGGGGTTAGGACAGGACAGCAGCAGCAGCAGCAGCAGATTTTTCAGTGTGTAACAGTCATTCTAGTTACTTGAGGCCAGGCTTATTTTAAGGGCAATGGAAAGGGAGTCACTGAATATCAGGCATTGTGTTAGGTGCTGCCCACACACATATTATTGTATAGGTATAATTATCTCTATTTTACCCAGGAGGGAACTAAAAATTAGAGAGATAAGGTTGTCCAAGGCCACACCATGTAGCTTGCAAACATTCATGACTCATGAAGTACCTAGTGTAGGAAAATTGCTAAAGAAAAAGATGAGGTGTACAATTGATTTGGGGAACACAGTGCCATTTTCGCAGTATTATTTTTGTTTTAGTGTCAATAACCACAATATTTTCCAGGGGGATACTGATGTTTTGTCTTTTTTTCTTCACTTGCTTGAATGAGTCACAGACTTTTAAAAGCTTAAAAAGGTAATTGAATAAACTGTCCTTGTTAGAGCATCTGGGGCTGAGGAGATTTGACTGTTCCAGCTTATATTAAAAATGAAGAGTTATATTTTAAAGATAATTACATGTTCTTTTTGATAGAACAAAAACAGCCATAAACACAGGATAGTTTCAAACTTGTGTGCTGAGCCTGTGGATCACTATGATTAGGTTAGGGTAATGACTCTTCCATTGCCTCGGATAAGAGCGTCCTGCAATGTCTTAGTGGGTGAAGGGAGAAGAAATTGGCTCCGCTTCACATGAAACTCAATGCTGCTTTCAGAGTCCAGTGCCTTAACTTAGAAGGCCCAAAGTGAAGACTTTAGTATGCATTAATGACTGAAAGAGGACATACAAGAAACACCAGGAAGTCTTGTGCAACAAAAGTTGTACAGTACGTTATGGCTTAGATATGTGGTATCCCCCAAAAGCTCATGTGTGAGACAATGCAAGAAACTTCAGAGCAAAATGATTAATTATGAGCTCTGTATCCTAATCAGAGAATAAATCTCCTGATATGGATTAAGCTGGGTGGTAACCCAAGAGTGTGGCTGGAGGAGATAGGTCACTGGGGGGGCAGGTTTTTGTGGTTTGTATTTTGTCCCTGGTAAGTAAGCAGAGCTCTCTCTCTCTCCTTCCTATTGCCATGTCCTGAGACGCCACACCCTTTTGCCTTGATGTTCTTCCTCACCTCAGGTCCAGAGGTATGAAGCTGACCAACTGTGGACTGAACTTCTGAAACTGTGAGCCAAAATAAACTTTTCTTCCTCTAAAGTGTTCTTGGCAGGTCTTTCAGTCACAATGACTAAAATTCTGACTAAAACAAGCTTTTTGCAATATATAGTTCATCTTTCTGACTGAAACATATATACTGAACTGAAATTCATCAATTTCTCTTTCTCTGTATCTTTTGCTGATTTTCCTGCATCTTGTGAACAACTCTGCTTTCTAGCGCCAGCATCTATCTCTCTCCATCTCCATTCACTTGCTGAGCTATTCTGTAGATCAGTAAGTACCAAGTTGAAACTGGTGACTTCCCAATGTAAATCTTTGACTCAGACTCTCCTCCAAACTTCAAATTCATATATAATGGCTTTCATGACATTTCTTCTTCATTTCTAATAGACTTCTTAAACTCAAAATGTCCAAAATGGATGATCTCCTAATTGCAAACTTTGCACATTCCATCAGCCCCTTCTTTGTGTAATTTACTAAAAACAAATTTCCACTTTCTGAGGCTAAAGAACTTTTGATTCATCCTTGGCTCTCCTCTTTCTCTTACACCCTACTTCTAAACTATCAACAAATCCTATTGACTCTATCTCCAAAATGTATCTGGAATTCAACCACTTGTATTCATGTATCTATCATTCTAGCTCAACACACTGTCTTCTCTCACTACCCTTGCTTCTACCACCTCACTTCAACACTCCAAAGTGATCCTTTCACATGAGATTTAAGTGACATTGTGTTTTTCTTATTACTTAGAATATATGTCAAAATTCTTAGAGTATTCTGCAAACTCCCTATGTCATGCTCTTTACCCAGTATTCCTGCTTTGACCATATGTCTTAGCACTTTCTCTCTGCTTCACTTTACTCCAACTACAGTGACTAGCTCATCTGCTAGTCACCGAACATGCCTCCATAGTCTTATTAGAAGATTTCGGGCCGGGCATGGTGATGCACTCGTGTAATCCCAGCTGCTCTGGAGGCTGAGGCAGGAAAATTGTGAGTTCAAAGCTAGCCTAAGCAATGGTGAGGCACTAAGTTACTCAGTGAGACCCTGTCTCTAAATAAAATACAAAATAGGGTTGGGGATGTGGCTCAGTGGTCGAGTATCCCCGAGTTCGGTCCCCGGTACCAACAACAACAACAAAAAAAACGATCCTACCTCTAGAATTTCTGATTCAGCAGTTCTTAGGTGTGGCTGGTTAATTGGAATTTCTAAAAGGTTCCAGATGATGTTACTGAGAACATCAGGGATCACAGCTTAACAACACTTGGTGATATGCTGATCAACCAGATATCTGGGTGGGTGGGTATGTGGGCAGAAGCCCTGATTCACAATGTGCATCAGTTTCTATGATGTGAATCTCAAGCAACAAATATGACATGAACTGGTTCACACAACTCTTGAAAACTTAACCATCGGCTCTCAGGAGCACATCATCATGGTCTGGCACAGCTCTCCAGGTCCTGCTTGGGACAGAGGGTTGAAGAAGGGAGTGGTTACTTATAATACACCTACTATGTGCTAGTAGCTCCTCCAGTCTGTGACATAAAATGTTCCATATGGCCCTAATAACAAATCAATAAGACTATGACTTGCATAAGTGAAATTACTTCTCTGATTATACAACTGAGATATGAAATCAGGATTGCTTGAAATCAAAGTTCTGGCTCTCTAAAAAAAAAAAGAAAAGTTCCTTGGGCCTCTTTGGGTGGCATTGTATACTGAGGCCATCAATGCAGGGTTGGAGATGAAAGACATGAGAAACTGGAGGTAACCTATGGTATAGATTTGATCTGACATTAGAGGTGACTAACTTCTGTCCAACTGGGATTTTGGAAGGAAGCCTTGGTGAGTAACCCTATGCACCAAGTAGACAAACCATGTGGGGGCTGCAGCCCTTAGAGCTGTTCACAACCTGTGTGCCAAATGCAGCCAAAGAACATGTTCCTTCCCCCTGTTACTGCCTGATAATCCAGGAACTAGTTAGCGCAGATCAAAGGGGACTGCAAAGCTCATATACTGAGAATTCTGGTGCCAGGTGCTGAAATAACTTTCCTTTGAGGGCAAGTAAATTCTCTCAATTGATGGAACAGGAGTTGCTCCAGGCAAAGGCCTCACTTGTTCCCCTGCTTAATTGCCTCACTACTCTCATTCTGGATGGAGCTTCAATCACTGTACTTTCTAAGCTTGGAACCTCTGGGACAGGTTTCCACTGGCAAGCTTTGCAGGCAGTGGGGGTGATTATCCAGGCATCAAAATTGCTTTCCTCAGGCCTTTTTAAAGCTAAGCTCAGGTTCTGCTCCTCTGAATTGCCTTGGAATCTTGCCCTCTGCCTTGCCATCCTGTACTGGGGAAGATGATTCTCAGGCTGGGCAGTCGAGCTACCTGACCTGAATGAAAAGATACTGAGCCCTAAATTTTGCAGAACTTATGCTGATCCTGAAGTCTAGGGTGATGCAAAGCAAAATCCAGTGTGATGAAAATCAATTTGCACATTTTTTGTTACTTTTTTCTTCATGTTTTTTTGTTAGGCAGTTTGATGGAGAATTTTTGGACTCTTGCCCCAGAGGCAATTCAGTGGGGCTGAAAGCTGCAGATGAAAAGTAAAAGTGGTAGACAAGGATCCCTCTCTCTTCCACAGATGAGCAAGCAAGGAATATTTTGTTTCTTTTATGATCATTCATTCATTTATTCATTCATTCATTCAAACATCCTTAGAGCAAATATAGTGGGAAGGTTAGATGAAAAATACTATGGTGACAAGGGAAGGCTTGTTAGAAGATTTTGGAAGGAGTTTTGGCAAAACAGTTATGTGGACCTGCCAGGTGGGAGGAAGTGGGAGACCAGAGGCAATTATATGTCCAGACTATCCAGAGAAATAAAAGGTGGTCAAGGAGTTGTGGCTGTGGGCAATGTCCCCAACAGGGGCCAGGTGAATTTCTTCCACAAAGCAAGACCTCCAGCAGGGCGTTTCTTTATTCCAGTCTATGAGATATAAGATGGGAAAAATTTACCTCACAGAAATTAGTGGCGGGTAGATGGACCTTGAGTCCATCCCACTGTCAGTCATTTCTGGCAGTTAGGAATAAGAAAAGGTAAGAGAGAAAGGGACTGAATCAGCAAGAAACAGACCCTGGGGCCTTTCAGGCTTTGGGAAGAAAGTGGATTTAACTTGACTCTGTGTCTCTAGGACTTTATTAAAAGAAGAAAAGAGAATGGGGATTTTGTAGGGCAAGAGTAAAAGGAGGCCGAGTCTGTGCTCTCATGCATTCAAAAGAGAAAGAAGGAAAGGACCAAATTTGGAATTGGACTTCATTTCCAAGCGTGAACCTTCATCACTTTCATCAGTAGCCATCTGGCATGTGGAGCTGCGTGGCATTTCTCTAAAATGACTGGCAACTTCCAACAGTTTCCTTGGCGCAGGCACAGAGAAGCCTCGGTCTTTAGCACTGTGCTAGAAACAGTGGAAACACAACACAGGCAGGTACTTATGTAATCACCACCTCATTCAGTCCTGGTACAACGAAGCACTGGCCTCTGTGTGGGACCTCCAGATGCACATTCAGACTTTCTTTATTTTGCCTCCTCATGATGCTTCTTGAAAGAGATGCCAGTTATGGGAAAGAATAACAACATACACGTTCACATAAAAATCCTCTTCTACTTTGGAGTTTCCACATCCCCTGTGTTCAAATATCTTTATAGCACTTCTTACATGGCACTATAATTATCTGTTTATATGTCTGTTGCTTCCAGTAGATTTTAGCACATAGAGCTGAGAAAATATATCCGTTTAATCTGTACCCTCATCATTGAACACAGATGCTCAAGTGAGATTTGGATGCATGAATCGTTCAGCTTTATGCTTTTTACCTTAGTACAATTGGTTCACAACAGGTAAAGCAATCACCCATTTTCTGAATACAAATGATTCGTAACTTTTTCAGAAATAGAGGATTTTTTTCCTTAAGAAGTATGGACCTCTTTCAAGGTGGTAGGAGAGGAACCAAGCCAACCCCCAAAGTGGGTCTGACCAATAACCCCAGGGTACTTTTCACAAGCACAAATGTGTTTGCTTAAGTATCCCAGCCAAAGTTTGGAACTGGCAATTGATTTACTAATATAGTCCAAGAATTTATTCAAGCTTTTAGGACTAAATTGCATCTCTTAGCATTTGGGGAAAGAAAAAAAAAAGACAAATATATATGTATATTTACATTTATATATATATTTGTCTTTTTATATATATATATATATATATACATACACACACACATACATACATACACATATAGATAGATATACACACACATGAACAAAATCACACACACAGACACAAAGATTTGTGAAGCAGATAAGAAACTGAAGGTGTAAGCAAAAATAACCAACATGGTTTCAGCACCATTATGAAAACACAAATAACCTGGACGGAAGCAGATCTCAAATGGATCAGCAAGCTTTCCTTTATTCTGCAGTGATGTCAATCAGTTAGGCACTGGAGGGGCTCATTTTCTGGGTAGGAAAGTGGCTGTGGTTACAGAAGGAGTCAGAGTTGTATAGTTTACAATGAGGGTAGTTTAATTATTGAAGGCTGAAGTAGGATGTGTTAGTTTGGACAGTCAGGAAAGAAGCTGTAAAAAGCCTGAAACTCATTGTCACTGGGAAAAGCTCAGAATTCATGCTTCCTGTGATAATCAGTCATTTGACAGTTTTTTACAGAGGTATGAAGAAAACTGAGAACAAAATGTATACCTATAAATGAGTCTTGCAGAACTCTACCCTCCAAAAGCTTGAGTGTTTCAAATCTCAATTATGTAAGTGATGGAAAAGAACTCATGTTTCTCACCTAGAAGACCTAAAGTTTAAAGAGAAGTGAGTAACCTTTTGAATTGTGCATAGATAATTATTTCAAAACCTAATTTAGAAACATTTTACAATGCATTATATAGGCATTTTCCTTAAAGCCTGTGTTTTAAAAATGCAAATTATTAAAGTAGAAGTAAAATATAATGTCAATTGATTAAAATGAATGGACTGATATGAATCAATTGTTTAGAATGTATTTGGATTCTGTAAATGGCACCCCAAAGCTATATCAGAGTTCTGCAGAAGTTCAAGTGCTTGTGGGAGAAGCTGGCCTTTGTTCTTTCCCTGCTCATTGTGGTTGTGATACAGTTGCCAGCAATGTTGTTGAGGGCAGGGTATAGGGATGAGGAGTCATCAGAGTGTGTGGCCTGAAGGGATAACCAGAAAACATTTGCCTTTGTTCAACCAACTTATTTTTAGCCTCCCATAACAAAACACATTTGTACAATTAAAAGTGCTTTCTTATTGAAAACCCTAAAAGAAAAAACATTTTCATGTAAATATGAAATTCTCTTGCTTTTTACAGATTTTCTCCCCTTGAGATAATGATTACTTTTAACATTTTATAACTTGCTATTTCTTAAGTTGGAACTGTCACTTTATTTTAAAAATGTTGATTTTTATGCTGATATATTTTTAAAATTAAGAGTTCTCTACCCCCCATTGGAAATGCTGATTGAATGGAAAAGGTTAATGATTTAACTTAACTACACCTACAGTTGGATCCTGGCTATTCAGACTATGATGTCATTATGAAAGGATAGCCATCCACTTGGTGACAGCACCCTTTTTAAAGAATATCTATAGTAAAAGTTTTAAAATTTTATACCCTGATTAGCATCTCAATTTTCCTCCTTATGTCTCTACATTCTGCTATAACAACCTGCCCCTAGATACTTAAAAAGGGACACTTTCATTGAGTATACCATTTTAATGCTGTTTTATTTCTTTAGCATACCATTTCCTGTCACTTGATCACAGCAAAATTTTGCTCCTTTGGGCCAGTTGAGATGTCATATGCTTCATGACGTTTTTCTCCAAGAATCCTTGTGTTCTTCCTTCGGCCATATTGAATGTGGCACCATTACTGGATTTCTATAATAGATTTATAACCTAGTCTCTTAGAAACTGGCTGTGAGATCTTAGGAAAGTTAATTAACCACTCAATCTCATTTTTCTCAAGATAAATGGGATTCACTACCCTTTGAGAAGTTTGTGAAGATTAATAAAAAATAGTATACAGCCTGTTTCGTAGCATGTAATGGATACTTAGTAAATGATTATGATTATTTTTACTGCATACATGCTTGCTTCTTGTTATACTTTGGCCTCCTTAAGTTAGAGACTGTCTCACCCACATTAATATGTCCAGATATCAAGACCTAGAGCAGGGTAGTAGTACTTTGCTTTGACAAAGTTAAAGTATCACAGAGAGAGAAAAACCCTCATTTTTTAATGAGAACTTTTAAAATAATGAGAAGTCTCATGCCCATTTCCAAATCCCATGGTAACTTTTTATAAAAGTAATTAGGTTAGAGGCTAGCCATATCCCAACACCACTGAAGAAGTCTTTAACCATTAAATTATTTAGAAATGTTAGTTATAACTCTTCTGGTGATGTGGAAGACAGAGAAAGGGTGAGGGGAGAGGGAGAGAAAGAAGGAATTGTCTAACAACCTCCTAAATATAGTTAAGAGTCATCTCTTTTTGCCACTGAAGTTTGACATTTTATTTTAGAAGATATATACTACAGATTGCATTAAAACTAGAAAACTGATGAATCAGATAATTAGAGAACTATAATCCATGACTACTGACTCTCATCACATTGTATTGGATATTCTGACTATGATGGTTAATTTTTTACATCAACTTGGTAGATTTAAGTCCCCAGATATTTGGTCAGACATTATTCTGGATGTTTCTGTGAAGATCTCTGTGAGTCCACCATTTAAGTCAATGGACTTCGAATAAGGCAAAATACCCTAGATAGTGTGGGTGAGTCTCATGCAATCAAATGAAGGCTTAAGTAGAACGAAAAGGTGAATTCCTCTGAACAATCCTCTATCAGATTGCCTTCTGACTTCATCTGCCATCTCTGCTCTTACTGGTTTTACAGCAGACTACATTTGCACTTGAACTGCAGCTCTTTCCTGAGTCTCCAGTCTTCTGGTCTCCTCCATCAGATTTTGCATTCACCAAGTCTTCACAAGTCAATTCCTTAAACTAAGTCTCTCTCTCTATACACACATCCTATTGGTTCTGTTTTTCAGAAGAACCCCAACTAATGCACTAACTTATAAGACCTATAATTATTACAAATGAATGATTATTGTGTTATTTTCTCTTGTAGCATCATTAAGAAAACTTCACTTGCCTTTTATCTGATGATTTTCAGGATATTTCCCAAAGGATTATAATCCACTGGATATTTTATCTGTGCAATGGATAGTCTACATTAGAGTCACCTGGGGTGGTGGGCTTGCTAAAGTTTAAATTTACTATTGCAGACAAATTGAACCAGAGTCTCTGAGGTTGGGACCTGGTGATCTGTGTCTTTGACAAGGTCTTATTCTGTTTCTTGTGCACTTAAAAGTTTTAGAACTTCTGGATTTTATGATATGCATTTCAGTTTTGCCTACATGGTGAAATTACTGGGAAAAGAGCTAGTATTTAAGACCAAAATTAGTAGCTGAAAAAGGAAGGACTCAGCAGTAGGAATAATAAACACGTAGATGATAAATTCCATAGAGGTTATACATATTGTCCTACATATATGGGTTTTAGGTGGATCATAAGGTTCTTCTAAATATGGGATATATTTGTAAGTGGTAGAATTCCATGACAGATTCAGATCTGAGACATCACAGAAATTTTCTGAAGTGTCAGTATTTTATTTAAAGAGAACTAGGGAAAAGACTAAGGGAATGTGCAAAAATGTAAAAGAGAGTAAAACTGAGACCCCAAAAGAAGAAACAAGTGGTTGTGGGAAATAGCAGAAAAAGACTGACTGTGACCTGGGAACTAGTTTAAAACACACCCGAAGGTACTAATGGAACACATCTAGTATCCAGCTTCTGGTTGGAATCAGTCCTTCATTTTGCAAAGGAAGGTTGGAGAAGGAGGAGAGGAAAGACCTTGTCTCTATTGTGTGGATACCAATTATACAGTGTACAACATATGGGATATGGTTTTCATTAGCAGTATATTGAAAAGATTTTGACCCACCTGGTAGTAGAAATGAGTGGGTTTGCAAAAGCAATTAGCATATGGAACAGATTATAAAGAAGGTCATATTAGCATCTGGTTTACTGAAACTTCATATTTCTTATAACTTTAGGATATAAGCATAGTAATTCTCACAATAGGTTAAGTAAGGCTGATAACATATGAAGAATGACTTTTTTCACCCAGGGTGACCCCTGAATTTTTTTAACAAGGTATTGATTTCCTGTTTGCTTTTTCTAAGCTGACATGGAAAATGGTCTTTAACCCCTAAAAAAGTCATAAAGACCAAGTAGTCAGACAAATGAATGTTGATGAAAGAACCTAATTCTTCACGTTCACTTTGACTTTCTGAGAGCTCTTCATGTGGGCTGATTAATTCTTCAGACAAAACTCCCTGGTTAAGTTCAAAGTGATGACAAGTAATAAAGTTCAACTTTAAAAAGCTCAGAAGCCCCATTTTCTCCTCTTATATCCATAAATTGTTGGAAATTAGGACACCATGCAAAATCTGTACAAGTGTAGACTATGTTAATATATTCTTAAATTGAAAGGATTGGATCTGCATGCTTTTTCTTCACAGAAATACAGTAAAATTGTTTAAGAAAATATGTTAGTTCAGGGATTTCTAGTACAGAGGTTGACAAATCATGGCCTGTAGACAAAATCATCCCACAATCTGTTTTTCATATGGCACGTGAGTTAAGAATTATTTTTATGTTCTTAAAAGGTTGTAAAAAAACATAATAAGGAAGAATATGCAACAGAAGCCGTATGTGGCCCACAAAACCTAAAATATTTACTCTTTTTCGTTTTCAGTAAAAGTTTGCTGACTTCAATCTAGTCTAAATAAGAAAGAGCTTTAAACTGCTCTGTTGTGATCCCTGGCAAGCAGCAAGAGTGCCCTGAACCTGCTCCTCTATCCGTGACTCTGGAATGATTAAACCTAATCAGCCTTAAAAGTTCAGCAGTCCCCTTCTTATCTATAGTTTTACTTTCTGCTGTGTCAGCTACCTGTATAGAAATAGTAAATGGAAAATCCCAGAAATAAACAATCCACGTTTTAAATAATTTTAGTACGGTATATTTTTATGATTGTTCTATTTTATTAACATCTATTGTTATTAATCTCTTCCTGTGCCTTATTTGTACATTAAACCTTATCATATGCATGAATATTTAGGGAAAAAAATAGTGTATGTAGGTTTGGCACATGGTGAGTTTTCAGGCAACCTCATAACTCTTGAAACATCCCCTAGGGATAAGGGGGCTTCTATAAAGGAAAATTGAGAGGGGAGGATTGGAAATTTTAAAACCATCTTCTACAACTAGACATTAGTGAATAATATCATCTGAAACTTGCAACCTCTTTTCATTGAAAAATAAGAATTTTGATGGGAGTTCTTTTAAACTGAGGTAGGAGGGTGGGCTTTTAATGTGCAGCAATTTCATTTTAGGGATGCTTTTCATCATATAATGTACCTGGAGCACACATTGGACATTGACCCTGAACCAGTCTTTGGTCTAATTCTAACCTGTGGCTTATTATATTGAGCAAAGTCTTCCTTCATAAATTGGGTCAATTATCATCATAGGTAAAGTGCCTGTGTGTGATAGTGTAGGAAGGAGACAAGAACACTGAACATACTTGACATCAAAATTCCTTCAAGCACTCTGACTTTGGAAGTGGGAAGGTGATGGTGTGTTCCTGTGTGATGAAAATTACTAAGGCAGAGATACATGTAAAATGCCAGTGCCTGGATCAGGGCAATAGTGGCCCATTAACTTCCTTCTGAGAATGAGAAAGAGGAGACCTATACAAAAGGAACTGAGGCTTCCCCTTGGCAGTGGGGTGCGGAACAGAGAGAATCCACTAAATGGTTAACAAATGGAAATAATGAAAAGGATTGTATGTTCAACACCATACTCCAGAAATTGGGCTAGCTAATCACAGAATCTCATTTAAGCCTTGAAACCACATTGTGAGGTCAGCATCATTATCTCCATTTTATAGGTGAAGAAACTGAGAAAAGTCACAGAGAAGTTAAGGAACTTGTATAAAGGCAAACTACATAGGAGTATCCCAGAAGAGAAGAAGCAATGACAAAGGCAGGAAGAAAAGAGATAACTGTCCAATGCCCTGAACCCTTATTCTTGATCATTAGACATGTGGACTTTACAGCATTGCTTAACACCAGTCTCCCTAGTGATGACCAATACCAGGTGATTTAAGCTAAGTGGTGAGGAAGGAGGCAGAGGTTTAGAGGTGCTTTTTGTTTTGGTTTCTTTAATTGTCCACACATGTTAGAATTAATGATATGAAAAATAAACATATTTTCTCTATTGACCAAAGTAAACTCTTTACTAGGCAGCCATGTTTTAAGCTAGTTTGAGTAGTAGCTTTTTGTGGTTTATATATGAGATGTCTTCCAAAAGCTTATGTGTGAAACAATACAAGAAAGTTTAGAGGTAAAATGATTAGGTTATGAGAACCTTAACCTAATCAGTGAATTAATCTCCTTATAGGGAATGACTGAGTGGTAACTGTAAGTAGGTGGGGTGTGGCTAGAGGAGGTGGGTGATGGGTGTGAGCCTTTGGGGTTTACATCTTGTCCTTCTTGAGTAGAGCTCTCTCGCTCTCTGCTTCCTGGTTCCATGTTTTGTGCTGCTTTCCTCCTCCACACTTTTCCACCATGCTGTCCTGCCTTGCCTTGGGCCCAGAACAATGGAATCTATGGACTGAGACCTCTGAAACAGTGATTGCCAAATAAACTTTTCCTCCTTTAAAATTGTTCTCATCAGGTCTTTTGATCACAGTGGCTAAAGTTGACTAAAACACAACTGTATGCTTGAATGTAACAAAACGTCTTCTCAGGCATTTTACAATTTATGATTTTGTGAATTTATGCCAATAAAATTCTCCACAGAACACAATAATTCAAGTAGTTCAAGTGAGGGCTTGCTGTGCATAGACTCTAGGAGAGAGAAATACCTAGGAACTCTTCAGTAACATCTTGGATCTTCGCATCATATTTATCAAATACATATCATATGTATTTCATTGTTGGAAATGGAGGAGATTTCAGGTCACATTTAGTCCTCTTCCCTTATTATTCATAAAAAGAAACCAAGATGCAGAAAGGACATATGATTTGTCCCAGGTTATGCAGTCCATATTGGTAGTACAGATGGAGAGGCAGATGTGATATGTACTCAGAGATAGCCTCTCTACCTCTGAATACCCTGTCTCCCAGAGAGCCACATATGAGCCACTGATGTAGCTGACCACTTGGTGGCAAGGTGTCCACATTGAGCTCATTCTGGAAGGGCCAGTGGTTCATCCTCATAAGGATAGATATCTACCCTGGTTAACTATTTGCCTTTTAATGTTTGTAGGATTCAGTCAGCTCCACTATCTAGGGGCTCACCGAATCTCAGCGGACACAACTATCCAGTCAGACCCACAGATGCAGACATGACTTCATAGCAAAGAAGGCGTGAGTGGAATTATGACCATAGGTCCCACTGACATTAGAACACACTATATTGCTTACCATCCAGAAGGAGCGGTCTTCAAAACACCCTGGAAGGTGTGACTGAAGCCCTAGCTCAGAGGCAACTCCCTGAGATGATGGGGAACTTTCCTTCAAGAGGCAATATATACATTGAATTGCATGGCACCATGTCCCCAACAGGAAGAATATATAAGGGGTAAAGGAAAAAGTGCTCTGTTTATCACCAGTCTTAGTGACCCACTGGAGATTTTAAGCTTCCAGTTTCTGGAACTCCAGTCTCTCAGGGTTGGAAGACCTGGACCCCCAAAAGGATAGCCTTCTCACAGGAAACATAGGTGCTATTAATGCCTAAGCTATCCTTCCTGCCAAAGCACTTTGGAAAACTTTTTTAGAGATCAGTAGTCCAAAAGAAGTTTCCATCCTGACAGGAGTAACTGATCCTGACCAGCGGGGGAAGTAGGGATGCATTTACATAGTGGGGGCTATTATAGTTTGGATCTGGAATGTTTACCCCAAAGCTCATGTGTTAGGCAGTGTAGCAATGTTCAGAGGTAAAATAAATAGGTTATGACAGCTGTAACCTCATTAGTGGATTAATCTATTTGATGGATTAATAATTTGAATGGGCTAAGGAATGGTAACTGTAGGCAGGTAGGGCATGGCTGGAGAAAATAGGTCATTGAGGCCATGGCCTAGGGGACTATATCATGTTCCTGGCTCTTCTCTCTTCTTCTTGTTCTCCTTTTCCTTCTTTTTCTTCCTGGTTTCCATGAGTTGAGCAGCTTTCCTCTGCCATGCCCTTGCACCATAAGAGTCTGCCTCACCTCAGCCCAAATCAATGGAGTTGGCAGACTGTGAACTGAGAACTCTGAAACCATAAGCCAAAGTAAACTTTTCTTTCTCTAAGTTGTTCTTGTCAGGTAATTTGTTCATAGTGACAAAAAACTAACTGACTAACATAGAGGTAGAGAGGAATATGTGTGGAAACTTCTCATACACTTTGGTATCTGCTGGTATTCTCTGGCCTGTTAGAACTGCTGAATATGGGCAAGAATTCTGAGCCCAGAAGGGTATGATTGTCAAGGGTTCAGACCTTTCAAGAATGAAGATTTAGATCACACCACCACGTGAGCCATTGTGGCCTGCACAGGTGATAGTGGAGGGTGAGAAAATTAGAATAGATAGTGGAGGTGGGAAAAGAGAACCAGCTGTGGGCCTGAGGCCAACTAACTCTCTTCAGTAAAGGCTGCCAGAAACCATGGAGGAGCTGGTCCTAAGACTGTGCACAAAATAAATGTGCAGTACAAGAGTATGTAGTAGCCATCAAAATGAATTCTCAGATCTTGGGATGCAGGAACACTATCAATTGATGGTGCATCTTCTGCCCTTCTGAATAACCCATATTCCTGCTGAGGTCACACTTCTCATACTTTCTCTTAGTCCACAACCCAGAAAGTGGAGGACTTATGCAAGCCTTTCCATGCATAAGGGACTTTGTTGATGGGTGACTTCATCTTGGATTCTTCCTATCGACCTAGCTAAGACTTTGTTGGAAATGCATTGCAGTTTACCCAGCCCTCTTTCCTTTCCCTTCTCTTTCACTGGTGGTGGTTGTCTGCTTTTCATTGCTGTAATGAAAACACCTGATAAAAACAATTTAGAGAGAAAAACTTGATTTTTGGGAACATGATTTCAGAGGTTCGGTCCATGGTTCACCAACTCCATTGTTCTGGGCCTGAGGTGAGGCAGAATCATGGTGGAAGTGCATAGTGGTGGAACATGGCTCAGTGCCTGGCAACTAGGAACTGAAGAGAAAGGAGCCAAATATAAACCCCAAAGATAAATCCTCAGTAACCTATGTTATGGTTTATATATGAGGTGTCCCCCAAAGTTTAGTGTCAAAATGATTGGATTATCAGACCCTCAACTTAATTTGTGCATTAATCTGCTCACATGAATTAACTGGGCTGTAATTATAGGAAGGTAGGGTGTGACTAGAGAAGACAGGTCGCTGGAGTGTGACTTTGGGATTCATATTTTGTCCTTGGTGAGCAGAGCTTTCTCTGCTTCCTTGTTGCTGTGTCCATGTCCTGAGCTACCGTCCTCCTCCATGCCCTTCTGTCATTGGATTTTTCAAATGATAACCTGTTGTATTTTTTATTTATGTATTTGCTAATACTATTTATATAAATTTGAATTTTAGTGCATTATTTTTGTTTTTTAAAGGCAATTGTATAGTTACAAATGATTTACAGATACTTGTTTTTTTCCCCACCATTTTTTGGTGTATAATAGTTGTACATAATGATGGCATTTGTTGTTACATATTCTTACATGTATACAACATAACAATAAAATTTGTCCAATATTACTCTTTAGCACCTCAGGCCCAGAGCAATGGAGTTGACTGTCTATAGACTGAGAATTCTGAATCCTTGAGTGCCACATAGGCTTTTGATCCTCTAAAATTGTTTTTTTTAGGTTTTCTGGTCACAGCAGTGAAAAAGCTGACTAAACACCTATTTTTTCCAGCCACCCTCCACCTGCCTACAGTTACCATGCAGTCCATTCAAATTGTTAATCCATTAAGTGGATTAATCCACGGATTAGTTCACAGTTCTCATGACCCAATCATTTACTCCTGAACATTCCTGAATTAACACAGGAGCTTTTGGAGGATGCCTCATGTGCAAACTGTAACACTGGTCTAAGACCTGAGTCATAGTTGGAATGGTTTGCTGAATATTTGCAGCTCATTCATAGCCACAACTTCAGCTCCCTTCTCTTTTTCCTTTGCAAGTACATTTTCCCATAAATCTCCTGTATTTCTAATCCTGTCTTAGTTTCGGAAGGCTTCCTAGAGGACCTGCTGTCTACACTTCCAACAGCTCCACTGTTTACACTTCTCCGTGAATCTTCTGTCATGAATGGTGTGCAATACCCCTGGCCTTCATCTTCCTCACAACTCAAATTGTCTTCTCCATGAACATCTCCTAAAGACCCTTTGATTCTTATTTTCTTCCACCACCAGCTCAGATTTTTTCTGTCCAAAACCTTGACTTAAAATCTATACTCAGCAGCCTACATGCTACCATCAGCCTTTTTCCTTGAAGGCCTACTCTAGAATTCTGTTTCATAGTGAATCTACATCAATGAGGAACATCTTCAAAGTGTCGTGGCTGGCCTGACCTGCAGATGTGTGCAGATTGGCCTTGGTCTCTAGTGTCCCTCATTAGAGGTATTCCTAATCCTTACAACAGTTCCAAAAAGTATGTAATGCTGTTGTCCTCTTTTTACAAGTGAAGAAAAAAGGGACAGAGTATTTAAATAATATACCATGAACCTAAAGCTAGTAAATCCTATACAAACAGGATTTGAACCAAGGCAACATGAGTAAAAGAGAAAGTAGATGATTAGTAGAAGAGGAGACTGGGTCAAGGAAATTCTTTCTCTTTAGTTGAGACTTGAGTTCTTCCTTCCCTTGCCCAATTCTGGAGCTACTTTTATTCATTCATGTATTTATATTTTTATTCAGCAAAATGTGTGTGCTGGGCAACATAATTGCTTATTTATTTATTTACTTGCTTGCTTGTTTGATCATAGGAAAAGATACACTGAGCTGCAGAATTCTCTATGGCCCTTAGTCTTTCTTACCTTGTCTACTCTGAGTTCTTCTTGCATCTGAAGCATGACAGCTCCTGGACATTCTCAATTTGCAACTGTTTGAGTGCCAACTGATAACCCCTCATACTGAAAACATCTGCTTGCTCTTCATTCCCCATTCTGTGTCTTTAAACAAAAATAGAAACTACTCATAATACTAAAGCTGGGGCAGATGAATGATGTTATCATATGTGTTTGTAGACACCATGTGTGAGCCCTCTGGCACTGATGCCCATTTGCAGGGCAGGGATGGTGACGAAACACTTTCAGGAAAGTCCTTCTGTGTCACCAGCCTGGGGCCCTCCTGACATCAAGCACTTTAGAGCAGAGTTAGATGGAGCCTCAAAGATTTGTGCAGGTGGAGTGGAACAAAAGGACAGAAACAGCTGATCAGCTTTAAATGTCTAGGCGGCTAAATCAGGATTAACCTTTTTGGCTTTTGTGCTGATGAGATTTAGAGAGCCCTGCACGTCGCCCAGCTCACAGGCAGGCATTTTGCTAAGTAAGATTTATACTGTTTCTAAATATTAGCCTAGATTTACACCACTAGTTAAAAAATAATAATGCCTCTGAATTGAAATCTCTGTTAATTTCTTATTCCGTTTGAATTTATTGGATTAATGTTAACATAAAAATCTTCATCAATTTATGTTTCAAGCTATGCATTACTGGGACAAATAAAACAACACAGACATTTTCTCCAAACTCGTTTTCCAGTTTATATATGGATGATGCCATCTTTCTTTCAACAAGATAGTCAAGTATTTGTTGGAACTTGTTTGTCCAATGTCTAATATATAACAAATGTGTGAAAATATATTTCGGGGGGGCGGGTCCTATAATTCTAACTAACAATGGAGATAATATCAGGGTAATATTAGAAGTTTCATTATATGCCAAACACTTTATTTTTCCAAGTAATCAATTTAATTCTTTAAGCATCCTATCTTAAAATGAAGAGTTTGAGATGCAAACACATTAGGTAAATTGCCTTCAGGAAGCGGCAGAGTCAGCTTTGGACTCACATATTTTGACTGCAATTTCAGTGCTTTGTTATTCTTATGTGTTTATGTATTTATCCTCCAGCTTCCATTAAAAAAATGCAAAGAACCTAAGCTCTGGAGGCAGAAAAATCCACGATCAATAGATGTGTCTGTTGCTATAGTTGTTTGACCTTTAGAAGTTATTTGATCTCTTTAAACTTCTGTCTCCTTATCTGTAAATAGAGGTCAATTTTTCTTATTTTTTATGTGTAAAAGGTTTTTTTGTTTTTTTGGTGGTGATGGGGGGTGGATTGAACTCAGAGGTACTCAACCACTAAGCCACATCTCTAGCTCTATTTTGTTTTTTATTTAGAGATAGGGTCTCACTGAGTTGCTTAGTGCCTCGCCATTGCTGAAGCTGGCTTTGAACTCGTGATTCTCCTGTCTCAGCCTCCCTAAGTGCTGGGATTATGCGCGTGTGCCACTGTGCCTGGCTAAGTTTTTATTTTTCTATTTAACAAAATATTGAACTTTGACATGAATAAAAGATGCCATGGTATCCTATAGGGAAATTTCGCTTTTTATGGAAGCCACAAATGGTGGTGCATTGGGAAGTTCTGGCTCAAAGAGGTGTTCTCTGTGACCTACACATGATCTTAAACATGGATGAGTTGCTAACTTTAAAATAGGAGGATTTCACACACAATGCTGACTTCTGGAGTATTATGAATTACTAAAAGATCTGATAACACCAAGTTTGTATTTTCACATGACTACAGACAGCTGAAGATGAGTAATTACTGCCCTTGGAATGAACAGGCAAACTTGGGTTTCCTCTTAGGATGCTCTTTGCCACCCTCCTTTGCTCAGTTTAATTATGTGCCTGATTTCTGTAGGCATCTGAATGTGTAACTTGGTGTCTCTCCAGGCTCACAGGGAGGAGTGCACCTATAGATGGCAATGTTGACCCTCTCCCTCACCACCTTTCTGATCTATGGTTGTTCCTTTCCTCATCTCAGAATGAGTCATTTAGCCTCTAGGATGAAGTGCTTACTGTCTTCCCATGATTCCTTCTGTAATCAGCTCATAAAGAAATGATTTTTAACACTTTGTCATTTTAGTGATCATATGACATAGTGTCAGTAAAACATTTAGCATGCTGCCTGCTACATTCTTAGCTCTCATTTGATGGCATGGACTCCTAGACTTTTGCGTATTTATTTGCTGTTTTGTTTTAGTAAAGCTAGTAGATGTTCTTGGTGTAGGATCACATTTAGCAATTTACAGAAAATAATCTTTTACTTTACATTTTAAAATAACACTCTTTTTGAACTGTCTCTTAGATTTTGTTCTCCTACACCTTCTTTTGGAGTTCTGTTATACACAAGCAAGTGTTCCTAAGAAAGGAGGAAAAAAGTTGACATTGGGCTGGGGGGGTTGGATCTGATCAAATTACACTAGATGTAGGGGCACTGGGACTTGGTTAATGGCTTTGTGTTATATCACCAGCCTGGGGCAATTAACCATTGTACACTTATTTAAGGATTCTTTTTGTTCCAATTTCCCAGCAGACCAAATCAGAAGACTTGAGTCAAGCTGAAAACTCTGTATTACTAGGATTTGGGAATTGGGGAAAGTAAGTTTGGGATGATATTTCAAATATAATTTGAAAGATCTGAGTCCACTTTTGATAAGGTTCTTTGCCCTGTGCTGAGGGTTGTGGCATCAGAGAGAACTCTTCCACCATGAGGGACTGAGGACCCTTGGCTGACCTGCCCTTTGGAGGGGCCCTCTTTAGACCCATCAAATTTCTAACTGTATGAAAAAAGTTACAGCCAGTTTTCAGGCCTTTTACAAATGCTTTGTGGGTGTCTAATATATCAACTGTGCATATTTTAGTAGTTTCAGAAATAGCTTGTCCATACTAAAGAAGCTAGCTATCAGAAGAGCTGGTGAGTTCATATCTTGGCTTATGTCCTTCCTGTTATGACTACTAACATTATTTTATATTTTCTTAAGCTTTATTTAATGATTCCAGCTACCACTTGTCCTAGGTAAATTAAATCTTTACTTTTCTACAAAATGATTATTACTTTTTACTTATATCATCTCCCTCATAGATGTCCAAGCAACATATGTTGTTTCAACAAAACTTGTAAATATATAACAACTACCTGGCTTTATAATATTACCATTGTCCTTAGGAACAAATTTCACGCTCACAATGTCCTTTGCCCTCTTAACCAAGTCATATAATTTCCATCATTGTCAATGCTGCCCAACTGTAAGTGGAGAAAGAGAATACTACTGTGTGCTGAGTTGATATCATAAACATTTGGTTCTGCTCACATGTCATATATATCATAATGTGAAATATATTACATACAAAGACTTAGGCCCCATAACCTGAGGCTTTATCTCCTTTATTCACCTTTATCTTTCTGCATGGAGTTTCACATTTGTACATAGATTGCTGTGAAAATGCCCATTAACACCTAAGGAAATAAGAAATGACTTGGACAGATGTAGGCTGCTGATGCTGATTTGGATGAACAGCCTCTTTAAGTCAATGACCATAGTCTGGAGCTCATTAAAAATGATTGTTCCATCACTCAGAACTTATCAGCTCTGTGAATATGTATTTTTGTGTGAGTATATTTGAACCTTGGGAAAGATGTCAAAGGATACACAGTCAACTTTTTAACATTGGATATTATAGGTGGCTAGGAAATTTTACATATATGATTTTATGTTGTTTATTACACCAGAAACAAAGTACTTTATTAAAAATATATAATTTTATTTTAAAAAGAAACAATAATTATAGGGTATAGTGTGACATTTCAATGTATGTAGACTATGTATAATGATCAGATCAGGGAAATTGACATATCCATTGCCTCAGAAATTTCATCATTTCTTTCTCATGCCCTTCCCAGATTCTGATAACCACTGTTCTATTCTCTACTTTCATGAACTAACTTTTTTCATAAACTAACTAACTTTCATGGTCTCATATAAATGAGACCAGTACATGGAGTATTTGTCTTTCTGTTCCTGACTTATTTTTGTGTAACATCAAGTCCTCTAGTTCCATCCATTTGGTGCAAATGACAGAATTTCATTATTTTTGTATATAAATAATATTCTAGCATTGTGAATGTGATATTTCATTTATCTATACATCTATTAATGGACACCTAGGTTGATTCCAAATCTTGGCTACTGTAAATTGTACTACAAGAAGCATGCAAGTGTAGTTGTCTCTTTTACATACTGATTTCAATTTATTTGGATATGTACCTAATAGTGGGATTGCTAGATCTGATGATAGTTCTTTCCTAATTTTTGGAGGAACCTCCGTACTGTTTCCATAATATGTATACTAATTTACATTTCCACCAAAATTGTGTGAGAGCTCATCTTTCTGCATATCCTTACCAGTCTTAGATACATAGTACTTCTGAAAAAATTTAATGAAATGAAATAAATGATGAAGTGTAATGCTGTAAGGAAAAAGGTTATAAAATAAATCAGTGGTCTCAAGATTTAATGCATTTACAATTCACCTGTGGTTCTTGTTTAACTGCATGTTCCAGTTCAGTAGGTCTGGTCTATTGCTGCATTTTTAACAAGTTACCCTGTGATGCCAGTGGACCATATTTTCAATCACAAGGAATTAAACCTGAAAGTAAATAATAGGACTTGGTCCTCATCCTTAAAAACAAGTAGTGTTGCCATTATCCTTTGAATTCTGTGTCAATCCTTTATTAAAAATTCTAGTAATTCTTCAAATCTAGGTTAAATTTAAAATACTTTATCAAACCATACTAGAGACAGCATTTAATAAGTAGCCGATTCCTGCTGCACAGCTGTAACAAAATATCTCATATAAATGCTTGGTGTTATTTAAATTAATCAAACACGCCTTTACTATAAAAGCATTTGCTTTAGAAGAATTAGAGGCAGACACTATCCTATGAGAATGTATGCTCTTGTTACCAATAAGACTTAAAAACACTCTTACCTATAGAAAGTAGTGTTGTTTGTAGGTAAATGGGAGCCATGACAGCTGAAAATCAATATGATGTAAAAACAAAGGGCACACAAAGAAGGCTGGGTTTGCTCAGGAAGGCAGCTGAACTTGGACTAAATGAACAGGCCCAGCAGGGTTAGATAGTGTGAAAACATAGGTTGTCTTTTAGATGAAGTCATTGTTTCTACAAGGTGACTTCTGGGTGCTTGGGAGAGGCCTATAGTTTTTTCTAGCTTCAGGTTTCATGCAGCTGAAGTGGGATTAACTGCTGATTAGCCAGGAATTGCTGACTAGGCTCGGCTCTGTTCAGCAAAATCTCCTTCTCCCCATCACATCCTCATATTCAATTACTCGGACTAAAACAAGTATTTGGGTTGTGTCTGCCAGATGGTCAGCTTTCTTTTCTCTAGAAGAGCTGTTCATTAAAGCAGATTAAGGAGAAAAATACGTGGTAGGAAATGTATAAATAAATGAATTACTTATTATATCTTTGAGCTATTATTTGAAGATTCCATAAGGGAAATAGAAAAGCACAGAAATACTGTTCAGGCTGAATCCCTGCTGCCTTCAAAGCAGATTAGGCAGACAGTGTGCCAGACTGCCTGTATCTTTTCATACCACACTGCAAGCCTGGCTTATGGTGTATTAAGTTCTTGATTTATTTGCAGTACAGACTTGTTATTAATATTCTGTCCATTGTAATTATTCAAATAGTTAGATTTTCAAAAGTATTATTCTCATTTGATTTGTGAAGGTACATTTTGTTTGCACAAGACTTCATTTCATTTAGGGGACCCAATCTTTCTTTCCAATGGATGACAAAATGTAATTTGTATGAAGTCCAATGAAAAGAAGGAATTATGACTGGATTTAATTTAGTGTTTCAGAATTGTGTTTATGATATTAGGTTGAAGCCACTTATATTACCATATGCAATTAAAATACAACTAGTTGTCCAATAGAGAAGGGATGGATTTTTCTCATTTCCAATTAGCTTAGGTGAAATGGTGACAGTTTCATTCAATAACCCAGCTAGGCCTGTAAGCAGTGGCAGTGGGTATATCAATATATGAGCATTTGCAAATCAGTTCTCACCTTATAAAATCAGTGAATTTGGAGTTACTTGAATTTTTCTTGAATAACTAATGTTTTTGGGGATGAGGGAACCTGGGATTGAACTTAGGGGTACTCAACCACTGAGCCACATCCCCAGCCTTATTTTTGTGTTTTATATAGAGACAGGGTCTCACTGAGTTGCTTAGCATCTCGCCATTGCTGAGGCTGGCTTTGAACTTGCGATTCTCCAGTCTCAGTCTCCCAAAGTGCTGGGATTAGGCGTGCGCCACTGCACCCAGATTGAATAATGAATTTTGATTGATTATATTTACTGATTCTATTTTCAGGATTACTTAGCCTTTTAACATGATGTACAGGTGCAGAGTTTTGGACCATGAGGGATGAGAGAGCTAGGGGTATAAACCCCAAGGGTAGAATGCTCAGCACTAAGGGACCGTCTCTGGGGAGAGAAAGACTTGGATTCAAATTCCATTCTACCACTCACTGTGATTTTGGTTGAGCGCTTAACTCAAATTTATCACCTATAAATGATGATCAAAATAATATGTCACAATTTTAGAGCAATAACTAGGTGTGAGATATGGTTTTAGACACTTTACATGGATTCATACTTATTACTACCAATAGGAGCAACTTCATAGAATGGTTGTGGGGTAAGGGTGGGGGAAAATATCACACTTATCCAGTAACCCATAAATGTTAGTGGCTGCCAATTATGGTGGTTGTTTTTGTTGCTTTTATCATCAACATCATCACTAAGACGAGGTATGTTTGAAGGTGAGTGAATCCTTGATCCTCAATGAACAAGTCCCTCACTATTGGAACCTTCTCCAGAAGGCTCTCACATATTTACTAGAGGGGGAATTTGAACTATTTTGCATTTTAAACAGGTGATGGGCGAGCTAGCTGCCTTCTAATCCCAGCTACTCTGGAGGCCGAGGCAAGAGGATCACAAGTTTGAAACCAGCCTCAGCAGCTTGGTGAGACCCTGCCTCAAAACAAAATAAAAGGGGTCAGGGATGTAGCCTACTGGTATAGTGTCTTGGGTTCAACTCCCCGTAGCACACACACACACACAAAAAGTGGGGAGAAAAATAGCTTATAACCCGTCTTAGCACTGTGCTGTGAGCATATATCTGACCTGTTTGAAGAAATGAACCAAGGTTGCCAAATGCATTGACATATTCATTCTACCTTTTTATGGATTCTTTTTAGTTACACACACATAACAGTAGAATCCATTCTGACATAATTATAAAAGCATGAAATATATCTTATTCTAATGCAGTCCCCAATACCTCTCCTTTCCCCTCCCCTTCCTCACCCTGCTCACTTCCTCTAGTAATCTTTCCGCCCTCATTCTACTTTTCAACATCTCATCATTAGTAAACATTTAATCTTTTGTATTTGTTATTTTTAAATATACATGACAGTAGAGTGTACTCTGACATATTATACACATATGGAGTATAACTTCTATTTTTATGGTTGCATGTGATATGGAGTTACACTGGTCATGTTACCTTTTTTTTTTTTTTTGGCACCAAGGATTGAACTCAAGGGCACTCGACCACTGCGCCACATCCTCAGCCCTATTTTGTGTTTTATGTAGAGATAGGGTCTCACTGAGTTGCTTAGCGCCTTGCTGTTGCTGAGGCTGGCTTTGAACTCCGGATCATCCTGTCTCAGCCTCCCAAAGTGCTGGGATTACAGGCGAGTGCCACTGTAATGGTCGTGTTATCTTTGTTTCGCTATACTGCATCTTTAGGTATTTGAAACCAGAGTAAGAAATCTTAACTACTGGTGAATTTTTGTCTTCACCTTGTAGAAGAAGTAATCACTCCTGAAAAATATATGTATTCCATTTTAGTTCTCTTACTTACAGTAAAAAGAAGGTCTTGTGGATAAAGTAAATCTAATTTAGGTTAGAGAAAGGAGTGGAGGAAGGACTTCTACTGTAAGGATACTTGGAAATTACCCCATTAAAGGGTGTCTTTCCTCTTGCTGACCTAATAACCTCAGGGGAACAAAGCACTTTACACACACACACACACACACACACACACACACACAGATACACACCACCACCACTATCACTTAATTAGCTTTTTAAAATAGGGATTTAATGGTAGAATATATTAAATATTTTTTTAAATGGAAAACCCAGTATCTCTAGAAAGGGAAAATGATCAACAATCTTTAACATTCAGTTTCAAAATTGTTTTCTGAATAATAGAAAACAAATAACAGATAGAAACCTTTAGAAAAACACCTTTTTTTCCACCACTTATTTCAAAAATTTTAGGTTTTTTTCTTTTTTAAAAAAAAATTATAATCATCCTAACAGTCCTTTCAAATTTCGCTTTTCAATTAGTTCTGATGTCTCCTTTATTTTTACTATGTCTCTCTTATTTTAACAGATTTAACTAATAGAATCTGTATCTACTTTTCAATATAGAGTTGTGGAGATCTAAGCATTTTTATCTGTACAAAACAAACAAACAAAAAATACAAATGAACCTATATTTCTTTTTTTTTTTGGTACTGGAGATTGAACTTAGGGGCACTTGACCACTGAACCACATCCCCAGCCCAATTTTTTTTTTTTTTTATGTAAAGACAGGGTCTCACTGAGTTGCTTAGCGCCTTGCCATTGCTGAGGCTGGCTTTGAACTCACGATTCTCCTGTCTCAGCCTCCCTAAGTGCTGGGATTATAGGCTTGAGCCACCGCGCCCGGCTGAACCTATACTTCTTTGACAAGGAATCCCTTATGTCTAATTGACTTGCATTTGCTGCCATTAAAATAATGGGTTTCCTCATGTGCATCCGGAGGAACTCTCCCCTCTCTATTCCTGCCCTCACACTACTCATCCATTTTTGATGTGACCATAAACTTTATTTGAAAAACTTACAAACCTACTTCTATGAGCATGACTTGTCTTCTGAGCTGCAGTTTCACATTTCTCTTTGTCAGATAACTTTTTAAAAATTATTTATTTATTGATTTATTCTACTTAGGTGTACATGATAGTAGTGTGCATTTTGATTCATTGTACAGATGGAGCACAACTTTTCATTTCTCTGGTTGTATGTGATGTAGAATCACAACATACATGCAGTCATACATAAAGCCAAGGCTATGATATCCATCATGTTCCACCATCTTTACTGTCCCCCTGTCCCCTCCCCTTTATACCCCTGTGACCAAAGTTCCTCCATTCTTCCCATGTCCTCCCCCACATTACAGATCAGCATCCACTTATCAGAGAGAACATTTGGCATTTGGTTTTTTGAGATTGGCTTACTTCACTTAGCATGATATTCTCCAATTCCATCCATTTACCTGCAAATGCCATAATTTTATTCTCTTTTATTGCTGAGTAATATTCCATTTTGTATATATACCATAGTTTCTTTGTCCATTCATCTATCGAAGTTTGCCAGATAACTTGATAGTCATGTTAAATGTGATGTATCTAAAACTAAGCCCATCTTTTTCTCTTACAATTGTGCCCTAGTCTAGATTTCCATGTTGCTTTTCAATGTGTTCCCAATCACACTGAAACTCACAGCTTCAGTTGTTAAGCCCTATGTCTTTCTCTCCCTCCCACCCCTAACATACCTCACCATCACCCACTGTCTTCAACTTTCTCCTCTTCTCGTGGGTCATTTCCCACCACCATCACCCTAGACTTTGACCCTACCCTTCTCATGCCTAGATTATAGCAAAGATTGCTTGAATGATTTTCCAGTTGGCCTTCACTCGCTTCTCTTTTCTCATCTTCCATTGTGTTAAAATGCAGAATAAGAATGTGACTATATCTTAGAATTCTTGTATTCCCAGAAGTTTCCACAATGCCACATTCAAATCTTGTGTTTTCAAAAGGACGGGAGTTCATTTCTGATATTTACCATATGTCTCTGTTTAGCAATCTGAAACTGAACATTGTGCAGACTTCATTTAAAAATTGTATGTAGACTAGTTAATTTTTTTTATGATTGTTAGATGACTTGGAAGATTTATGAGTTTTTGTCTCAACTTCTAAATTTCTCAACTGTAAACTTGCGTGATAATGGAGGCATAAGCAGGCCTATATGTGCAGCATGATGTGAACAAATGTATTATCTGGCTGTGACTACAAAGTTTTACTTGAAAGATATGTATTTAAATTGAGAAAGAACATCTTTTGTCTTATTTTTTCTAGTTGCTTAAAGAATTCTAATATAAAGTTGTAGATCCAACTGTAAAGAAAAACTTAAGTATTTATTTTAGGCAAATATTTAACTCTAGAAAAAATCATTTTGCCAAATGGTCTTTCAAAAATCTAGAGCAGGAATGCCCAAAGTTAGCCATAGCAAGATGTAAATAATTTACTCAGAGAAAGAATCATAGTCTAATCTTTGTCTTCTCAGTGAGAACTTGGGAATTTAGTACTTTAGTATCTTTTAAAATATTGCCTAATAATCTGTCACCTATTCTTTGGATATAATATAGTAGATTTTATATGCCAGTCATAGATGGACTTAGCTTTAAAAGTTTATTTACTAGCAAGAAGAACTATAATGAAAAAATCATCATCGCCACCCCTGCATCAACAAAACGCCACACCTTAGTTACACTGATTTAGCTCCCAGGTTTTCCATTGCTGCTTGGACTGGTAAAGGAAAATCAGTGCTATCTTGTTTTTTAGTGACTCCATCCCCAACAGTTACATGCACATATCATCCATTATGAAAGGAGTGTTGTGAAGGTTACTGGATATATATCTTCAAAGATCATTCATTATTCATTTTTGCACCTGATGGACATTTTTTTTTAACTTTTTTTTTAGTTGTAGATGGACACAATCTCTTTATTTTATTGCTTTGTATGTGGTGCTGAGGATCGAACCCAGGGCCTCACACATGCGAGGCAAGCACTCTACCGCTGAGCTACAATTCCAGCCCCCTGATGGACATTTTAATTACATTTTATCTGCAAGATGTGTGACTCTCCTGAGAATGTAGCTCACTCAAAGAAGGTAAATTCCTATGTCATCATGGATAGCACATGTGTCCTCTTTTATTACCTAATTGAGACGATCCTCAAGAGACCCTGGGCATCTTGGTGGCTTGAATTTACATTCAAAAGCAGAGGGATCAAATGGAATAATAATTTTCTATACAAGCCATGGGTGCTTGGATTGTACCTCAGTCTCAGACCAGAAACCATTTTCACTCAATTTACCAACAACTTTACAAATTGCTAAATCCTATGGACATTTTAGTCATCTTATGTGACTTCTCAATGTCACATAAGCTATTTCCTCTCTTTGAAAAATGTTATCTCTTTGTTTCATGTTTCCTCTTTTCAATATTTCCTTCTGCTCTCACTATTCCTTCCAAATCCTCCTTAATGGTGTCTCCTCTTACCAACCAATAATTTTTTTCCAGTCTAACTTTTTCGTACTTTTTAACTTGTTCTAATTAGTTATATATGATAGTAGAATGCATTTTGACACATTGTACACAAATGGAGCACAACTTCTCATTCCTCTGGCTGTACGTGGTGTTGAGTCACACTGGTAGTGTAGTCACACATGTATATAGGGTAATAATGTCCATCTCATTCCACTATTCTTCCCACCCTCACACTCCTTCCCCTTCCTTCACTCCCCTCTGCCCAATCCAAAGTTCTTTCATTCTTCCCTACCCCCTCATTGTACCCCGCCCCATTATGGATCAGCATCCGCTTATCAGGGAAAATATTTGGCCTTTGGTTTTGAGGATTTGCTTATTTTGCTTAGCAGGATATTCTCCAGCTCCATCCATTTACCTGCAAATGTCATAATTTCATTCTTCTTTAAGACTGAGTAATGTTCCATTGTGTATATGTACCACATTTTCTTTATTCATTCATTTGTTGAAGGGTTCCATAGTTTAGCTTCTGTAAATTGAGCTGATATGAACATTGATGTGGCTGAATTACTGTAATATGCTGATTTTAAGTCTTTTGGGTATAAACTGAGGAGTGGGATAGCTGGGTCAAATGGTGGTTCCATTCCAAGTTTTCTGAGGAATCTCCATACTGCTTTCCACAGTGGCAACCAATAATTTTCGGACCTACTGGCTCAGTCTTGGGCCCTTTCGTGATCTTTTTCCCTCGCCTCTTTTTCTCGTCATTTTTATCTATATCATGGTTTCAGTACTAGGGATTTAAAGACAAAATTTGAGCTTGGACAAAATACCACATAAACAGTGATTCTGTTTTTAATTAAACATATTTACGGATAAGGAATCAACCCTGAGCCAGTTTTAAAGTGTAAGTAATTTGGATATTGGAAATTAACTCTCTGGTTCAAGTTCAATTGAAGAGTAAACTTGACCGAATATGCTCTCTCCATTAGTGAGAAGAGCTGCAGAGGCATCCCAGGGCATGTTTGCACGAAGCAAATGACATGATTTCCCCTTTTAGCTAGATTTGGTTAATTATGCTAATTATTAGAAAAGCCATGGGGAACATGCAACTCTTCTTCAACATGCTGACTTGAATTTGACTCTAAGAGTTGGTTTTGAGTTGCTAAACAGAGGCAAAAGATGAGCTATTATAGCTATTTCTATAGCTATGATAGTATCCATACAAAAAGAAAAGTTCACTAGATAGTGCTAGAATTTGATTTTGAGTTCAAGAGAGATGTTTTTCAATTAAAAACTTAAGAAGTAGGATTTAAACCAATGTAAAATCAGTTATCCATAGTTGGATATATTTTTCATGTTTATACCAATATTTTGAAAACTATCATCCTTCCTAACTGATAAATTGTACAATGTTCCTCCTCTTGCTTTCCTCCCTCCCCATGCTGTCTTTTCTTTCTCCAATGCAACTGACATATGAAAATTTTCTTAGTAAATTAGTCAAAACAAAAACATTAATTTATTAGAAATAGTAGAAATAGAGGCTGTTATTTAGATGAAACTTGTGCTGGTGTGATGTTTCTGCCTTTGCTGACATACAAAAAGTCAGATACAGAATTTTTTTTTCCATGCTAGTGATTACAAAAGAGAGTGGCATTTCAGGCTGAGACATACAGCCACTGGCTACATGTTTTTTATTGTGGAGATTCTCCTTGCCACAATGACCTCTGAATGCTCTTGTTCTTTAGGACACTCCTTATGATTTGAAATCATGAACTTCCGTTGGTGTGGTTTTTCTATTGCATTTCCTTGAATGGTAAACTATATTAGCAGCAATATTCGCTAAGTAACATTTTGGTGGCTACCCTGGAGATCTAAATACTATTTTTAAAATTGTTTCAAGAGGAAAACTTGAGCCAGGCGCAGTGGCGCAAGCCTGTAATCCCAGCACTTAGGGAGGCTGAGACAGGAGAATCGCGAGTTCAAAGCCAGCCTCAGCAAGGGCGAGGCGCTAAGCAACTCAGTGAGACCCTGCCTCTACATAAAACACAAAAAATAGGGCTGGGGATGTGGCTCAGTGGTCGAGTGCCCTGAGTTCAATCTCCAGTACCAAAAAAAAAAAAAGAAAAGATAAAAAGAAAGAAAAAAGAGGAAAACTTGGATTAACTTTCAAGATGAAGTTTACAAATACAATTTTAGGAGACAAATCCTTTTAAAACTGTGGATTGTTAAAAAAAAATGTAGCTCTGTATTCAGTTCCTACTGAACACCTATGAAGGCAAAGCATATCAGGAAGAAACAAAATACCTTCCCTGCGGGAACACACACTCTTGTCAAGGAACTTATAATTTATTGAAACCCTTAATAAGCTTCAACAATGTACATTTGAGTGCTAAATAGGCAGTGTCGAGTATACATGTTATTAAAGGTCAAAACCTGTAAAATTATTCAACTGAAAGAATATACTTCAGTCTGTCCAGACTTGTCTGTGCTTAAACCATTTGCCATGTTCTCTCATGTATCAGTGAGGAGTTGTACTTGGGGAATGTTTAACCATGATTTTCACATACTGATATTTGTGCTAAGTTCTTCTGGGTAGGTAAAAACATGAGCTGAAAGTCTTGTTTATGCTATTACAATTTTATATATTAACATATTGCATGTAACAAATGTTGATTGATTAGTGGTTGTAGGAAAGGATACCTTATGAACCCTTTTTTAATGATAGCTTTTTTAAAAAAATGTCATTTGGATCTGTATTGATGACTTGCATTAGATAGAAGTGTCACACAGTTATTAAGCACTAGTGGTCAGAGGTTTACTCCAGAGAATTTTCTTCAGGAGAATTGCATTCTCCTTTTCTTCTTGTTATTCTTTAAGGGGATATATAGCATGTATTTCTATAGCAGGGCCATGTAACAATAATGTTCATTACTATGGATCCTGGCAGGGCTGCTTATAGGAAAACCTCAAAATGGGTGAAAGGGATTGCTTCAATAGTTCCTCTTTGGAGTGCTCTTCATGCCTTCCAGAATATTTGTTAGTATTTTCCACTGTGAATGTACAGGGGCAGGATCTATGTATTCACGTCATGTGTGGCTCTGCTTCCTTTCCCATAACTTACCCCTTTAGTAGTAGCCACTGTTCATTCGCCTTGCCTTTTTGTGTCCTAAGAAATTCCTGATTAGTGATCCATTACTCTTTTTTCCAGGCCCATTTTCTTTAGCAGAGACTGCCCCATCCCCAGTCTCACAGAGAGGACTCTGGTTGGTTTAACCAGTCGTGGCAATCCCAGTTTGCTTGTCAGTGATGAGCAGGTATTAGCTTGTGATATGTTTTGGACTATAGCTATGTGAATAAATGAAAGTATTCTATAGGCTTCTGGGAAAAGCTTCCTGTTCTCACAGAAAGATACCAGAAAAACATGACTCATTTCTCTCTAGGAATATTATCATGCTTGGTGGTGATCCTTTAACCTGGAATGGGCATAGTCTGAACATAAAGCCAAAATGTGGACAAGAGCCAATCTGAGAGAACTTCAGAAAGATAAAGATAGAGTAGCAGTCAGCAAAGTTTTCTCTATAAGGATCCGAATAACAAATGTTTTAGGTTTTGTGAGCTACATGATTGGTGTTACAACTACTCGTCTTTTCTTTTGCAACACAAAAGTGGCCACAGACAATGTAAATGAACGACCTTGTCTTGTTCCAATAAAACTTTCTTTACAACAATAGGTAGCAGGCCAGATTGCCTTATGGAGGATGAGGTTTGCTGAGTCCTGAACTGGAATTCAGTTTGGAATGTGTCCTGAGCACCCCTATTTTTTATTTTTTTGGTACTAGGGATTGAACTCAGGGGCACTCGACCACTGAGCCACATCCCCAGCCCTATTTTATGTTTTATGTAGAGACAGGGTCTCACTGAGTTGCTTAGCACCTCGCCATTGCTGAAGCTGGCTTTGAACTCAAGATTCTCCTGTCTCAGCCTCCCTAAGTGCTGGGATTACAGGCTTGAGCCACCACGCCCAGCTTGAGCACCCCTATATTTTTATTCCTTTATATATGAGAATAAACAGTTTCTAATTGATCAAGACAGTTGCATCTGTGGCTTTTCTTATCACTTGAAATCCAAACATCCTCAAAATCCTAATCTTGGACAGAACAATAGGATAAAATTGGTCTTCTCTGCTCCTAAGTATTGCCTGTCTTGCAAAAGAAGCCTTCTGAAAACAATGCCATCGTCCTTGCTCTTTATTTCTGTTTCTCATGTCTGGGATATTAGGACTGATGAAAGGCAAGCAGAAACTTTGGTGGCAGGAAATCAATTATTCTAGAGCAAACAAGGCCTTATGGAAAATCCTAAATGCCATGTGTTAAAAGTTGTCTACCTTGTTCATGCAACCAGGCAGAGTGTTTTGCTGGATGTGTCCTCTGGTTGGTGTTTTGATTATCTTACATGTGTATGTTCCTATTACTTTTCCTCAGGGAAAACCTGGCTGGGACTGCCTCAGCACTCCCCACTGGCATCTCTCCTGAATTTTACAGGGCAGTTGAAAACGTTAATGCAAATGCCATTAGGAAATGGTAAAAAATGCTTCTTTGACGAAAGAGACTGGTGATTCCTTGGGAGAGACATCATTATGATGCTCTGTGATTTAAGTCCTTCCTGGATTGGTCAATTCTTGCCTCTTGCCTTGGTGTAAATTTTCATAATGTAACTAGGAAGTTTGTAATTAAATTCTTCTGACTACTTTGGAATGTACCAGGAATGTTTTAATTGCTTTTTATGGGTTATTGTTATACATTTCTTCAGGGGTTGCCTCTTTTGTGTAATTCCATTCTTTTGGATTACATATTATTCTTTTTTTTTCTAAATATTTTTTTTTAGTTGTAGATGGACACAATATCCTTACCTTTTTATTTTTATGTGGTGCTGAGGATTGAACCCAGTGCCCCACGCACGTGAGGCAGGCGCTCCACCACTGAGCCACAATCCCAGCCCCACATGTTATTATTCTTATAATAACACTTATTTTGGACTTAGATGTCTCTTTCTCTTATTGCATTTTAAACTAAAATGAGTGCAGAATTTTTTTGAAGATTATTGTGTAGGAAGTCCCAGTACTATTAATGCTTTTGAAATAGATGAAAGCTGGAAGAAAGGAAAGAGAATATATATGAAAGAAAAACTAATGATAGAGACAATGAAAGAAACCTACTAGAAATTTCAAAACTCTAAAAATATCTGCTTGAATTAAAGGTCTGGGAATATATTATTTTAAAACCCTGACTAATCTTCAATCCCTACTCTGGCTTCAGATTGCTTCACTTACCACTTCTACATGTGTACCTACCATTTTTATTCTGCTCTTTAAGTCCTTCCTTGGCCTCCTAGCTATTTAGTTATATTGTTTTTCTGGACATAGAATATCTCAGATGATTAAAAAGAAAATAAATGCTATTAGAGTCTGCTTGGATCATACCTAGCAAACATCATATCCTTTTATGAGATTGAAGATTTTATCACACTATCTTCTCTCATGGGACTTTTTATGAGATTGAAGATTTTATCACACTATCTTCTCTCATGGGACTTGCAAAATTCCGGTCAACAGTCACTAGAAGACCAGAAACAACAATCCAAAGACAAAGTGCTTCACAATCTCTAGCATATCTTCCAGTAGCTTTAGAAGAGCACTGCACTGTACATACTTGTGCAGTGAAACTGAGAAATCTTTTCTCATTTCATCTAGCTGAAGCCTTATTGTTGTCTCTCTGTTTATCCCATCCTAGAAACACATTTCTGCATTGACTAGGCAGATGGGATAGCTTCAGTGCAGGGTGTGACTCAAAAAATACAAAACAATAACCAAATTTCAAGTGTTATTAAATAATTGACTCCATATTTAAATTTGAAGTGAAGTCTATTTGAAAAATTAGAACTTAGGGAATTTGGATTTGGCCTGTGTGTTACTATATTTTCAAGTATACTAACACTTTCTTCAATGGTGTCCAATCATCTATTAATACAGTTTATATTTCATCTCAAACTTTTATTTGACTCTAGAAGTTCAATTTGGGTATTTAAAAGATATTTTTATGTCTATACTTGGCATGCTCAAGCATTCCTCTACTTCTTCAAAATTTGAAATATTGTTTTAATTTATAATGAACTTCTCTACCAATTCTGTAATCATGGTCACTTCTGGGTGTTTATATTGATTGAGTTTTCCCCTCATTATATTTTCCTCCTCTGTGCTGAATCCTAGAACTTCTCCTCCCATAGGAATCTAGGCAGTCAGAGGGCTCAGTTCATTTTTCCCCTCTTAAGCAGTCACAATCTGGCTGTGTCTGTTGTGAATCTCTAAAAACTTTGGTAAATATATTTTGTCTAGTATTTTTTAAACATTTATTTTCAGGTAGACAGTTAAATCTGGTGTTCCTATTATTCCTTCTTGGCTCAAGGCTAAAGTTTCCTACCCTGCTCCACCTCCAATGAAAATGCACTTCTATGGTTTGGATATGAAATGTCCCCAAAGCCTTGTGTGTTAATGGAGGAATATTCAGAGGTGAAATGATTAGATTATAAAAGCTGTAACCTAATCAGTTCATCCTACCTTGAATGGCTGGGTGGTCACTATAGACAGGTGGGGTGTGGCTGGAGGAGGTAGGTCACTTGGGGCATGTCCTGAGAGAGTGCATTTCCCTGACGTCCCTTCCCTCTCTCTCTGTTTCTGCTTCCATCCTGTCATGAGGTAAGCTGTTTTCCTCCTGCACAGCCATTCCTACTGACTCATTTTGGGCCCAAAACAATAGAGTCAGTCAACCATGGACTGAGACCTCTGAAACCATAAGCCAAAATAAACTTTTCCTCTTTAACTTGTTAGGTATTCTGGTCACAATGACAAAAACTTAACTAACACATTATGCACTTATAGTCAAGGTCAACCACAGTAAACTGAAATACACCAGCCCATTGTTTGATCTTTTTTATTTTTTCTTCTTTGTGCATATCACTTTTCCTTCTTAGGCTGATAAAATCTTACCTACTCCATAATATAATCTCTTCTGTACAACTTTTCCCCCTAAAATAGTCCACTTCTCCCTCTCTAGGACATTTCTGATTCTTCTAGAGTCAGAACTTTAAAAAAAATGTATCCTGTAAATACCAGATAGTAAATCTTTTATACTTGCGGTCATTGTAGGTTTTTGTTGCATATTATTATTTGCTTATTTTATAACATTTTAAAAAATATAAAATTTATTCTTAAGTGGGGTGCCAAACAAAAACATGCTATGATAGGCTACAGTTTGCTGACCTGTGCTTGGAGATAGAGATTCTTTCATTCAAGAGAATGCCTGAGTCTTATAAGCTCAATAATGATTTTCAATTCTTTAATAATGAGCATAAAGTAGTCCATAATTTGAATGCTTAATATGCAACTGTGACTCTTCTAGGAATTAAGTAGTTTGTATCATTTGGCTTGCACAAAATCCTGTCGTATTGTTAGCACAACTCCATGGATGTGGCAGTTAAGATGTGGAGAAGCTGGATTTGCCAAAGATTGTGAAGCTGGGTCACTTTGAGAGGTTAGGAAAGGAGTAGGATTGGGACAGAAAGAAATGTCATATATTCTTTTGCTAGAGTAAGCTTCCAGGAGGACAGTGTCTCTGAGATCTATATATTCCACATCCACATGTTTCTGGTGGAAAGCAAATGTAGATCCACACATTGACACATATCTCCTGTCTTTGACCTAAACATTGGACAAGTTTCAAGAATAAGCTGGTCACTTTTATGTTTATTATGTATTTTGGAGAAAATGACAAAATCGAATTTCTAAGAAGATAGATTTTACTATCTGAAACATGAAAAGTCTTAGGTATATTAGCATAATGGGTTTTTTTCTTTTAAAATCTAGAGAACTCCTATACCTCTTTAAATATAATAATATCCTTCAAACAAAACACTTTGTCTTAGTTTTCTCCAAAGCATTACTGGTTTTGAATAAGAAGCTGAGGGAACATTACTTGAAGCCATATACAAATTGATTAACCTTTAAGTTTTTTGACCCAAAAGGAAAAGATAATTGTCATTGTGATTTATGAAATACATTACCTCATGGCCAACAGTTTGTGACAGAGTGAACTAATATGAACTGATATTAAATTTTCTGATGATGCCTTTTGGAAATTATAATAGGCCAGATTCCTCAGCATAGTGGCATGGGAACTCCAATAATTATTCAAACCATCATTATGAATGAAAATGTACTCAAAGCAGCTGTCATTTACAATTAAATGATAATGATCTTTATAGAAAAAATTACAGTGACTTCAAAAGCACCTGCTGTCAAAATTAGCTTTTCAAAAAGCAGAAGCTGTTTCATTGCCATAACTTTAAGCAATAATAATTATTAGGCCAATTTAAAGCAAATTAGTAGGTGTTTGGAATTTAATATACAATATATTTACATCAAGAACAGTATTGTGAAGGCAGTTAATTTTCCCTGCTGAGAATTAAATGTGTTTCATTAAATGACAACCAGGCTCTTCCCTGCACTGAACTCCACCAGCCAGAACACTGATGTGAGATGACTTCTGGGAGTAGAGTGCTGAATTAAAGGGGCCTACTGCCAAACCAAGGGCCAATGCTTTGAAATTATATAGCTGGCTTTGGTTTCTTTTTTTCAGTTTCTAGAAATGAATATCCTTGACCTTTCATCACTCAGTGACACTCTTCCTTTCTGGCATTTCCTGTTGTTTAAGTTACAGTAATTCTAGGCATTGTTACAATGGCCAAATAAACAAAAAGCAATAAAATAAATATGAACTACAGTATAAATATGAACTACAGATAGGTTGTTCCTCAGTGGACACTGACAATTCTCACAAATATTAGGATGTCTCTAAGAATTACGGAAATTAAGTTGTAGATATAGTTCTACATTCCTTCAAATATAGGCTCCTGCAGAATGCCCTTTTCTGAAGACATGTATTCCTAGTTACTGGTTCAGGTTAAGGCAGGTCTTCAGGCTGAAAGCTGAGAGTACTGTATCTAAGTTGGTTTGGTAGAGGGAAATTTGGGAGGAGTTTGTATTGGATTCACATGTTTGGTTTATCTGGTATAAAGCCATACGCCTTCCCACACATAGGCCAAGGTTAGCCATCATGGTGGGGAAAAGGATGGGAACTCTCATTCCTTCTTAAATTCAAAAAGGAAGTTCTCACTTCATATGCAGTAGCAGGTGGGCTGAGAGCAATTACACTTTTTTACAGTGGAGTTTATCAGTTGGTAATTAATGCATTTCTAAAGAGTTGAGCAAATGCAATAGGTAAGCTGGGTATAGTTATTTTACCTCTTACATATTTTATTTTGCCTACTTTTTATTTTTACACATATATGTGTGGCTCCCTGAAAGGGCCATCAATCAATGTCCATGTAATGTCAATCTTATTTCTGCAGAAAGCAATATTCCAGAACAGATAAACAATGGGATTCTAGAAGCCGAGGATGGTTCTGTAAGTGGGAGACCTCATGTGATTTTGAAACTTCCTGTGCCTCAGTTTCTGCATCTGTAAAATTGAAATAATGAAACTTACCTCATAGGATCATCTTATATTTTGAACAATTCAAGGTTCATAGTAAGCACCCAATAGATGTTAGTCATTGTGATCAGTATGATGTTTTCACATCTGCTCCCTTTCTCTATTCCCATAGTAATTATATAATTCAGGTGGTTGTTTATTCTCAGTTGGTCTTTGAAGTAGTTCTAATGGACCTCCCCATATCCAGGATCTTTTCAGCACAATTGACCTTACATTCTGCTGCCAGATTCATATGGCAGTTGATATAAAATTTTAATCTCTCCTTCAATAAAATTAAATTTAGAAAATAATTTTTTTTCAGTGATGGGATTAGACTCAGAGCCTCATGCATGCTATGCAAGTGCTCTACCACTAAGCCACATCCCTAGTCCTAGAAAATAAAGCCTATCACTCCTTTGGCACTTAACACTACTGTTTTTCTTTCTTTTTTTTTATTAAATATTTTTTAGTTATACATGGACACAGTGTCTTTATTTTGTTTTGTTTATTTTTATTTGGTGCTGAGGATTGAACCCAGTACCTCACACATGCGAGGCAAGCGCTCTACCACTGAGCTACAACCCCAGCCCTTTCTTTCTTTTTTGGTACCAGGGGTTGAACCCAGGGATGCTTAACCTCCATGCCACATCCCTAGTTCTTTTTAATATTTTATTAGAGACAGGATCTGAGTTGCTTAGGACCTTACTAAGTTGCTAAGGCTAGGTTTGAACTTGTGAATCTCCTGCCTTAGCCTCCTGAGTGGCTGGGATTACAGGCATGTGCCATTGTGCCTGGCTGCAAGACTACTGTTTTTCCACTATCATTTACCATTACTCTACTTCTGGGACCATTGGCCCAGTACGAATGCACTTTTTACTCTTTTCATTTATGGTCTTGCTTTCCAGCCTCCTTGATTTGCTTACAGTGGACCATCAGACTGTGGTATTACATTCTTCATGCTCTTTCCTGCTTTGAAGATTAGCTCACAAGACTCAATCTGTGGACACTTCCTTGGTGACTTACATTGTTCTACAGGAGGTAATGTGCCCTTACCTTCCACAGAAATTAATCTGTGTAATTCTTATGATCATTTTTCCTTTCTGCTCTATTATTTAAGTATCTTTATTCTTTAGCACTTCATAGTAAATGTATGCTTGATACAACTTTAAATTCCCTTCACATCTACACAGTACCTTATTTATAGCCACTGTTTGGTACACACACACACACACACACACACACACACACAAACACACACACATTGACTGAATGAATGGTTCTCCATGGGTCTCTGGACCCAGCAACTGGCTTTCAGGTAGTAGATGCCCAATAAGTCTTAAAATGTCTTACATGATATGGAAAAAAGAAACAAAGAACAGACTTATTTTTGTTTCCAATCAATATTAATTTTTAGTTAGTTAACATAATAAATCCAAAGTGACTTTTCCTAGTTAAAATAAAAAAAGCTGATTTCAAGCTTGTTCAAATCACAGCATTTGGGAGTCTGCATAGGGGGATGGGCCCAACTCTCCATGGCAAAAATGAAGGCCCAGAGGGAATGAGTGACTAATCCAACATGCAATTAAAGGTCTTGAGAAAGCTGATAATGAGTCTGTATTCTTGAGCTTGCATGTTTTCCTCTTGATTCCTCCAAAGTAATTTCTTTGTGGTCTAGGAAGAGTAATCAGAGAGTTTGAATAAAGTCTCTTTCAAATTTTAGCATAATTTCCAAAGGAAAAAATTATTCACCATTTATAAAAGGTTAACTAGCATAATGGCACATCTTGAAGAATGAGACAATTCAGACTGCAGAATATTTGTAATACTCGAAAGTAGGAAGTGCTGGAAGCAATGGGGTAGGAGGTTGTGTCCATAGGTTCTTTCTGGGTGGTAGTCACCCACACTCTATGAGAAAGGTCATTGCACGCTATTTTCCTCTGTCGTAGTTACCTCTTTCTTTCCCTCTTTCTGCAAGTGACAACCAGTTACTTGCTCAGAGAAGGATTTCCTCATCTCTAAAATGTGGCTTATAAATTTTAGCTCATTGGATTTGTGAGGATTTAATAACAGAGTGTGTGTGAAGCATCTGATGCAAAGGAGTACTTGGTGATTATCAGTCCCATTTCTTTTTTATCCTCAGCCAAGAGACAGTAAATGCATAGCATATGTATTGCCATTATCTGCTTTATGCCCAAGATGCACATATTAGTCTTCATGACACTGAGTTCAAGCTGCCCTAGAATTCCTGTGTCAGTACAATCTCCAGGCAGCTACTAACAATGAGGTGGAGTCTGCACATGAGATACAACTTATTTGTCATTCTTATCCTAGATCATCATCTCTTATTTTTTTTTTTTGGTACCAGGAATTGAACTCAGGGGCACTCGACCACTGGGCCACATCCCCAGCCCTATTTTGTGTTTTATGTAGAGACAGGGTCTCACTGAGTTGCTTAGCGTCTCGCCTTTGCTGAGGCTGGCTTTGAACTCGCGATTCTCCTGTCTCAGCCTCCCTAAGTGCTGGGATTATAGGCTTGCACCACTGCACCCGGCTGATCATAAGCTCTTTGAAAGGATAGAGGAGAGATGGTTTTTTTCTACATGCTTTATTGCATTTGTTTTCTTAGTTTCTACCCTAATCCTAGGCTACCCTTTTGCCTTCCAACTTTTGCTTTAGTTCTAATTTTAGCCATGCCCTTGATTTCTGTTTATTTCCCCATATTCTAAAATGGCACCAAGAAATCAAAGATGTGGCTAACTGTGGTTTAGATGTAAAATTAAACTCTTCTGGGCTGACTACCAATTTTGTTACTTTGGCTATTCTTCCATTTTTATCAACAACAAATAAAGTATTTTTTCTTTTGTTTTAGAAAAAAATTAATGCAGAACATATTTTTTTTTGAAAGTGTGAAGACCTGACTGAAAAACAATTAGAAATTGAACATGATATTGTGAGGACACTTTCTTAAATCAGAAATACTAGTTTAAACATATTCTTCTAAGCTTTGGAAATTCCTTGAAATTTCTAATTCCTAATGGTTACTCTAAACATGTCATTTAATATTGCTTAACATGAGGGTGAAGTGTCACTAGCTAACATTTATTGGTAAAACTGGAACTTGAACCCTGTTTTGGATGGACCCAGAGTCCCAAGCTATTAAATGACACATGGTAGTACTTCCCCAGACCACAGTGGCCTCTCAGTGCTGGCCCTGCCACTTACTGTGTGCTTCAGTTGTCAGTATCAAAATTTTCAATCTTCAGTTTTCTGATCTGTAAAACTAAACTTTTCTGTTTGTTATGAAGGTTTTGGGGAGATAATTCATGACCAGTTCTTGCTGAACATGTCTTGTGGCTGGGTAAAGACTTAATCACAGCACTTAGCATTAATTTGTCCAAGAAAAATAAGTATGCAAATTTCTACTTGGTAAATAACATCTTATTTCCTTCTTCTGAAAGAATGTTTGACCTTTGACAACAATCTCAAAGTAAACAAAAATTGCTTACTAAGCCAGTTTTCCACACTGAGACAGTAATGAGAGCTCTTTATTACCCCCACCAAACTTTCCTATTTAATGCAAGCTATTTTCAAAACAAATGACTAGGTTCAAGCTTTTTGCAGCCCTTTATGTGCAATATGCCTGAACTTGATGGATATATGATCTTTCTGGGGTGGCAGTGGTAGTGAGCACCTCCATCATCTTTTGCAGATAGAACATAGATGGACCTAAAGTGCATGATCAGAACACTGTGTAAGTGCAAACCTGGGTACAGAGAGTAAAGAACTGATAGGAGGTGAACAGAAACCCTGGGGTCACATGTGATATCTGACTATGCACCGGCATGAGCCCCTGCTTTTGGGTTAAATAAGCTTTACTTCTGAGTCCCCAGGGAGCAGTCTCAGGATTCTATTCCATGTGCTGTCTCCCTTATGCTGAAGCATAAGCCCAAGTAAGGTCTCATTTGGATAGTATTGCTTCTTGCCTTTTCAAAGTTTCTCTTTCCAAATGAGCAAAAGAACCCAAGGCTGAGATAGTAACATATGAGCTGGCAAGATTGATAGCAAAATTTAGTGAGAGATGTAATGATAGATATTTTACATTTGAATCCCCCTTTTATTCTTTTTAAATAAAATAATTGCCTTTAAATATTTTATAGAAAGCCAGGATTGTTTTTGAAAATTAAGCCTGAATAAATAATGAAATTGCTATAAATGTTTTAATTCATGTACCATTAGGGACATGCTTTAAATTTAACTGTTTAAGTAGAAGGATATATATTAAATTGTTAAATTCATGTAACTTGGTGGTATTAGGATAAAATTAGGAGTGAAGGTTTTATTTCTTTATATTACTTCCATTATTGTAGCAAGCATATACTATTATTTTTCACAGTGAATTTTTAAAAGGCCACTAAATTTTTAACACAAATTATTTTTAGTTTGAACCTTCATAAAATTATGATGCAGCTGAAGTTTGTAGTCTGTTTTCTGCTACCTTATTCTGTAAGATTTTATTCCATTTCCCTCTCTCTTTACTGCTATTTTTCTATCAAAGTTTACTGCCAAAAAGAATACGAGAAATGCATATACTCTTAAAAATAAAAAATTTCAAACAGCATACAGTTTTGCTCCTCTAAAAGACATTTGTTATTCAACAAAGATTAAAGTCGTAAGGTCAGACATGAAGAACCTCTTGCTTGAATTTCTGTTATCCATCAGCAAGAGGAGGACAGGCATTCGGAAACGAGGGAGACTTTCTGGTTCTAAGACAGTATATCATGTAGATCTTGGGAGTGGCCTAGATTTCCCTGCACATAAACATAGGCTGCTTACTAGACTATGTGGTGGGATGATGTGGATGGTTGTTCACTAGACCACACACACCTTTGTGAAAAATCGTTTTAGTTGCTGGTAAACAAAAAGTCATTGCAGAGTTTTAAGCCAATAGATGCCAAGGTATGCCTTAGTTTTACAATGATTACTTCAGCTTTTGTGTTGAATCTCCACTGCAGATAATAAAGACAGAAAACACGTCACCTAGGAAGCTATTGAAGAAATCTACATGAGCCTGTAATCCCAGCACTTTGGGAGGCTGAGACAGGAGAATTGCGAGTTCAAAGCCAGCCTCAGCAATGGAGAGGTCCTAAACAACTCATTGAGACCCTGTCTCTAAATAAAACACAAAATAAGAATGGGGATGTGGCTCAGTGGTCAAGTACTCCTAAGTTCAATCCTCGGTACCAAAAAAAAAAAGAAAATGAAAAAGAAGAGAAATCTACTTGAGAGATTATGGTTGGGTTAGCAAGCTTTTTGTTTCTATGACCAAAATATATGACATAAATAAGTTGAAGGAGAAAGATTTATTTTGTTTTATTTCTTTTTTTAAAAATTTATTTATTCTACTTAGGTATACATGGTAGCAGAATGCATTTTGATTCTTTGTACGCAGACAGAGCAAAACTTCTCATTTCTCTGGTTGTACATGATGTTGAATCACATCATATATGCAGTCATACATGAAGCTAGGGCTATGATATCCATCACATTCTGCCATTTTTACTGCCCCCATGTCCCATCTCCCACTCCCCTTTGACCAAATTTCCTTCATTTTTCCCGTGTCCCCTCCTTCATTATGGATCAGCATTCACTTACCAGAGAGAACATCTGGACTTTGGTTTTTTGGGATTGGCTTACTTCACTTAGCATGATATTCTCCAACTCTATCCATTTACTTGCAAATCCATAATTTTATTCTCTTTTTTGCAGAGTAATATTCCACTGTGTATATGTGCCACAGTTTTTTTTTTTTGTTTGTTTGTTTGTTTTTTTACAACCAATCTGGAAAGCAGTATGGAGATTCCTTAGAGTACTTGGAATGGAACCACCATTTGACCCAGCTATCCCGCTCCTAGGTCTATACCCAAAGGACTTAAAAACAGCATACTACAGTGATGCAGCCACTTCAATGTTTATAGCAGCTCAATTCACAATAGCTAAACTTTGGAAAGATTTATTTTGGTTTATGGTTTTTAGAGGTTTCAAACCTTGATTGGCTGGCTCCAATTCTCTGGGCCTGATGTAAGGCAGAACATTATGGCAGAAGGGCATGGTAGGGTAAAGCTGCTCACCTTATGGCAACTGGGAGGCAGGAGAGAGATGGGGAGAAGTTGGGAAGAAGATAAACTCTTCCAGGATACTCTGTCAGTGACCTACTTTCTTCAACTAGGTCTGACCTCCCAGTATTCCATTCAGCTACAAAGGATGAATTCATCCATTTGAATGGAAGTCAGAACCCTCGGGATCCATTCATTGCCTAAAGCCCCCACACCATGCTTTCACCAAACTGAGACTTTGGGGGGCATTCCAGATCCAAACCCAAACAATGGTAGCTTGGATGGAGTGAGAGTGGTGGTGGTAATAAACACTAGAGATAGAACCAACAGGATTTCCAAGTGCAAGAGTCAACACAATGCTGAGGTTTTTGGCAGTTGGAAGGATGAAGTTGTCAGCAGCTGCCACGGTTACTGGTATTGAACTAGATCTCAACAGAGCATAGGTGAAAGGTTAGCTAGAGGGGACTAAAAATATTGGTTCTAATCTTGATTGTCTCTTGTTTCATCTTATGGATCTGAGAAGTTCCCCAGTTTCTTCTAATTTGTATCTGATTTAGGTCAAATGAATAACTCTCTTGTCTCAGGATTAAAGACTGATGAAAATGTATCACCCCTTTTAATTGATGAAAGTTCAAATTTTAAATACAAAGTCTTTAGAAGCTGTCTAATAAAACTAGAGTAGTTTGTGTTCTGATGAGTATTCATACACTCACATGGACTAGAATTGAAGAGATGCAGCTCTTTAATATCTGCACTCAAGGAAATGTCTGCATCAGGCCTCGGGAGTTTAGGACTGCCTGTTCTTACCATTGCCGTCCATCAGTATTTCATTACTAAGTGCTACTCTTTGGTCCAAACTGTATCAGTGTTTTTCCCATTTAAGTATCTCCTGCCCAATTATGTATGGATGACATCAAACTCATTAGGTCATTGTAAGATTTATGTGTCATTATTTACTGTAATTACCCATAAAAAGAACATTGCCTTTTCTTGTCCACCTACTTAAAAAGAACAGAGAAGACGTGTGTTCATTTGTCTTTTAAAAATGTTTCCTATCTGGTCATGGCTATAAAGAAAGTGTTAAAAAATTTTTAAGGACATTATGGTACTTTCTTCTCAATAATCCAATGGCAGGAGAATATTTTGTGATCATATTCTCTCACCTCGGTCAGAGAAATCAATGGGAACCATTGAAAGGCTGTAAAATGTTCTGGAACAACTGTTAAATAGAATTGAGGGACTAGGGGAAGAGAGCTGGGCATGCTTTATGTTGCAAACATGTTCAAAACAGAAAATAGATAAAATCTTTTTCAAAGATTTGTATAAAGCTATTCCCTTCAACAAATTATTTCTTTTAGTCCCCAAGTGATCTTCCCTCCTTTTCTTCTTCAGTGATTATGAAGTAAACAAACTTTAATAAAGATTTTCCCTTTTATGCATTGCACAAGGGCCCTTGATGAATCACTGTAATATAACAGATGACGGGACCTGAACACCATGTCACCAACTTTCTAGGGAAAGGATGAAGTCAGCTTACTATGCCTGTCAAGGAATGGTGCAGATCATATTTGTTCTTTTTTGCTCTCTTTTCTCTCCCTGCCACTTTTAACCTTTCACACACGTGCAAGCATATACTTAATGTTAATTCCGAAAGGTAGGGTGAAGGGTCTTTCAAAAGACAAGAGGAAATACATATAAGGAAGGCAAAGTGAGAAGTGGTCACTTGAAAGTGGCAGATCTAGAAACCTCCCTGGACCTCTGTTTCTTCAAAGAGCAAAATGAGTAACAGACTTTCCCATGACATATAAGTATAAGTTGTTTAAAGAAGTACTAGAATACTTTACTTTTTTAAATTTTTAAAATATGTTTTTGGAACCGGGAATTGAACTCAAGTGTACTCGACCACTGAGCCACACTCCCAGCCCTATTTTGTCTTTTATTTAGAGACAGGGTCTCACTGAGTTGCTTAGCGCCTCGCCATTGCTGAGGCTGCCTTTGAACTCACAATTCTCCTGTCTCAGCCTCCCAAAGTGCTGGGATTACTTTACTTTTTTACCTTCACAGCTCCAGACAGGAGATCATTTTGTGATTATTTCTTCACCAATACAACATGGATTGAGTGTCCATGGGTCCCAGTCATGGTGCATGACTCTATTATTATGTCATTATTAAAACTGTCAAAGCTTCTCAGTTTAGATAATGCATTATATGATTACCTAAGCCATAGCAATTCTGATCTTCAAAGAAGTTGCACTTTGATGCGATGAATAGGTTAAATGTCACTTTAAGATAAAATTTGCCAGAGACTCACATATTGATACACAGGAACAAATTTTGACTAATGCAGCAATCCAAGTGGTCAAATGTCTATAAATCTCCTGCCTTACAAGACTACCTTACCGGGTATAGTTTGATTCTTTTTCTTCTCAGTTTCCCTAAACAAAGTAAGAAGTGTGGTTACGAGTTAATGCATATTTTGTAGGCTGAAGTAGGGTAGTTTTATTTAATTATGATTGGAAATGTGGGTATTTCACACATTGAAAGCTTTGAGTGACCAAGAGTTTCTGTTGTTGAAACTTTCTCTCTGTCTCTCTCTGCACTTATTCCCTCTATATGAGATAAGAGGAGAATACAACCTTCAGCAATGGCTTATAAGTCCATATCCACTACAGAGAAATGATTATTAAGCTTACCTTCTCTCCATTAACAAGTATAAAACTGGACAAAATATTTGAAAGAAGCTTTTTCAAGCACTGGAAAACAGATAGTGCTAATCTGTGATTCTTGAAAAAGGAAAAGAAGTAAGGTGAGTTCCATGTTTACTCTGGCTTCTAGTCGGGGGCACTGTCCAAATGATAAAAGGAGGAGCTCAGACAGAAAGCAGCTGTTTTACTAGACAAAGGAAAATTATTTCAACATGTAGGGGTGTTGAAATATTCAGGGTAGAATGTAAAATGCTATTTAGAGAAGAAATTTCAGAAATCTGAATATGAATTTCTCTGAGCCTGTGGCTTACCGTTAATGTGTAGGTGAGACTTTACTAGTTTGCAGAAATTGGTTGCTGAGGACTCTTAGCTGAATGGGCATTCAAGAAGTAGTATAGGCTTGAGAGATGTTAGGACTGCTAACAATCAGAGTGCAGAGACCTCACTGAACACATCAGATGTTCAGTTGAGATGCTAGGAAGGCCAGGACGGAGGGGGTTGTAGTAACCCTAGAATAAGATCTCTTCTATTTCTGCCCTAACAAAGCCTTTAGCAAACACCTTGGCAGGATAAAACCAGTCTACTTTCAATTAACTACCTTCCAAAAAATTAATTTGATCATCTTGAAGAGGGAACAACAAGATCTAGATTCCTAACAATGTAGCATCCACAAACAATTGTCCAACAAACAATAGACATTATTTGTCAAGTGAAAAAGCAAGAAAATATAAATCATGGGTCTGGGGTTGTGGCTCAGTGGTAGAGCGCTTGCCTGGCATGTGTGAGGCACTGGGTTCAATCCTCAGCACCACATATAAATAAGTAAATAAGTAAATGTCCTTCAACAACTAATAAAATATTAAAAAAAAGAAAATGTAAATCATAACCAGGAGGAAAAAATAGTTGATAAAAGAGACCAAGGAATCACACAAAGTCTTAAAAATCTATTATATAAGATGTTAAATGATTTCAAACAAGAAAAAAACTTAATAAGTCAACATGTCAAAAAATCTCAGCAGAGAAACAGAATTATAAAAACAACCAAATAAAAATACTAGTTCTAATAAATTACAGTACATGAAAGGAAACATTCACTGGATGGGCTTAGCAGTAGATTGAATTACTAGATTACTGAATTTTAGGACAGGACACTAGTCAGGATCTCAACTGAAATACAAAAAGGATAAAAACTTTAAAAATGGACTTAGCCTCAGCTACTTGTGGGAAAATATCAAGCAATATAATATTGTGTAGTCAGAGTCTCAGAAAAGAGGATGGTGAGATTGAGGAAGAAAATATTTGAATAAAACATGACCAAACGTTTTTCAAATTTGATGAAAAATATCAACATGCAGATATAATTATATCTAAACCCTATGTAGGGTACACATAAATAAATTAAAATTTAGAAACATCTTCGCTAGTCACTGAAAGCAAAAATAAAGAATATATTTTTATCCACAGGAGAACAATGTTCAAAATGTTTGCCTTTTTTATCCTGAAATACAGTACAAGCCAACATTTCTTTAAATTACTAAAAGAGAAAAAATCAGCCTGGAATTATTTATGCAATGAAATTATCCTTCAAAAATTAAGATGAAATACTAACATTTAAAAATAAATGCTAAGATAACAGGTCACCAGAAGATATTTAACCAAAAATGTAACAAGTATTTCTTAAGCCCATGGGAAATGATGTTAGTTAGAAACTCAGATCTTTTTTTTTTTTAATATTTATTTTTTAGTTGTAGGCAGACAGAATATCTTTATTTTATTTTTACGTGGTGCTGAGGATCGAACCCAGTGCCTCACGCATGCTAGGCAAACACGCTACCACTGCGCCACAACCCCAGCCCAGAAACTCAGATCTTTATGAAGATATATATGATACCAGAAAAGGTAAATATAAACTACTTTTTTCTTCATTCTTTACTTTATTTAAAATATAACTGATTAAAAGTAAAAGCATTAACAATGAATTTTAGGTATATAACAAATAATGGTAAGATACATGCCAATAATAGCACAAAGAACAAATCATTTGTGTGTGTGTGTATGATTTGAACAAATTACCAGTCACCTTAACCAAATTGAGATGTATGGAGTTTTTGATAGTATATGTATCTAGCAACTTCACAATAAATATTTTTTGCAACAGTACTCATAACATTCACCAAGACGGCATGGCTGAGCCACAAAATAATTAATAAGAAATACCAAAAAATTGAAAATTTACTGACTACAACAGTATTACATTAGAAATGAATAACTATAAGATACTGATAACAACACTTAGTAATTATAAATTAGACAGCATACTTGTAAATTAGCCAAGGAAAAACACTCAAGGGATATTTTAAAATTATCTCCTGAATTATATGAAAAGCAAGCAAACAAACAAACAAAAAAACTGGTGGGATGCATATAAACCAGTGATTACTGGATTTTAATTATTATTTTAGAGAACAAAAAACAGACTAAATATATAAAAGATTGTATGGATAGTTGGTTTTGTATATGTGGATTCTGTATCCATAAATTCAACAAACCACAAATCAAAAATATTTGAAAAAAAATGCATCTGTGTGGAACATGCACAGACATTTTTCCTGGTCATAATTTTCTAACTAATAGAATGCAATTATTTGTTTAGTGTTTACATTATATTAGGTATTATAAGAAGTCTAAAGATATTTAAGTGGGAAGATGTGCATAGGTGTAGTGAAAATACTGCACCATTTTATCTAAGAGACTTGAGCTTCCTTGGATTTTAGTAATACTTATAAGATCCTGGAATTAATCCCTCATGGACACTGGAGGACAAATGTATGTGCATTGTTCAGGGCTCTCGAGAGAGACAGAACCAAGACACTATTCTTTCTTGCTTTCTCTTCATCTATCTACATATTGAAAAATAGGTAGAACTGAATGAATTGGTGCACACCTGTAATCCCAATGCCTTGGGTGGCTGAGGCAGGAGGATTGCAAATTTGAGGCCAGTCTCGGCAACTTAGTAAGACCCTCTCTCAAAATGAAAATAGACTGTGGATGAACTCAGTGGTTAAGTGCCCCTGGGTTCCACACCAGTACAAATAAATAAATAAATAAATAAATAAATAAATAAATAAATAAATAGAAAGATGGATATATGAGAGAAGACTACTAGGAGAATTGGTTCATGTAATGATGGAGCCTGAGAGCTCCACCATATCTGTCTGCAAACTGAAGAACCAGTGAAACCATAGAGTGACTTAGCTCAACTCTGATGGCTCCACACCTAGAGAAATCAATGATGTAACTCTCAGTCCAAGGCTGAATGTTTGAAGAAATGGAGTGTTATTGGTGCAAGTCCCAGAGTCCAGAGGATGGAGAATTTGGAATTCTAATGTTCAGGGGCAGGAGAAGAAGAATTTTTCAGCTCCAGGAGAGAGAGAGGATGTTTTTGCCTTTCTTCTGCCTTTTTGTTCTATCTAGGCCATCAACTAATTGGATGGTGCCACTCATATTAGTTAAAGGTGAATCTTCTGTAGTCCACGGATTCAAATATTATTTTTTTCTAGAAACTTCTTCACAGACATACCTAGAAATAATGCTCTACTAGATATGTAGTTAGCCCTTAGTCAATTTCACAACTAAAAGTTAGCATAATGTTACTACATACATAAATGTACATATTGTATACATGATATGTTATGAACCTGATTTGTCTCCTCCAAACTCATGTTGGAGTTTAATTTCCATAATGGGATTTTATGGTTTATAGATGATAGGTCTGTGGGAAATGATTAGGATTTGATAAGGTCATCAGGGTGGAGCTGACATGATTGAATACTAGTTGTTTTATAAGAAGAAAGAGATGGACCAGAGACTACACATACACAAGCATATGCTTCTTATCTCTTGCCATCTGATGTCCTGTGCAGTCTTGGGACTCTGTTGGCAAGAAGGCTATCACTACATGTGGCTTTCTGACTTTGGACAGAAACCACAAGCCAAAATAAATTTCTTTTCTTTTTGACTTAGTTTGTAGTATTGGATTATTAGCAACAGAAAATAATAGACTAACATGGCATGATATATGCATACATACACATGGATAATATATATATAAAATCATTGTTCATGGTGAAGTGGAGTTTGCAAGAATAATACAAGGTTGGTTAATTATAGGAAGGCAGCTATGCTCATTGTTATGCCACTAATGCCTCTTCAAGGTTGGTTTATTATCAGAAAATCAATCAATGTAATTCATCTTGGTAATAGACTAAAGAGAAAAATCATATAATTAATCTCAATATACCGAGTAAAAGCATTTCACATATTCAAGATAAAAGTTCTCAGAATAATAGGAATCAAAGCACACTTCCTCAATCTATAAAACTCAGCCATGAAAAACCTACAGATAATATCACACTTAATGAAGAAAGACTAAGTGCTTTCTCCCTCACTTCCACTCAGGACTGTCCTGTGGGCTCTAACCAGTGTAATTAGGAAAGAAAAAATCATGTGGATGGGAAATAAGGAAATAGAAAATATTTATTAACAGATTAATTAATTTTCTGAAAATCATTTGGAAATTTAAAAATATAACCACTGAACCAATAAATGAATTCGGCAGAAATACATGATACAAATACCAATGTTGTAAAAATGTCAACATACATTCAATACAATCCTAATTAAAAATCCTGGCAGAACTTTTTAGTTGATGTTGAAATTGACAAGCCACTTCTAACATTTACATGGAAATTAAAGCACCTAGAATAGAATAAAGAACAAAGTTGGAAAACTTACATGATCTCATTTCAAGACTTCCCATAAAGGTACAATAAATAAGACAATGTGAAACTGAATTAAATTTAGGCAAATATGTTGATGGAACAAATAAAATTTAGGAATAGACTTGGAGTTTTATAATTAATTTTTTGGTGGGGAGGGGGTACTGAGAACTGAACTCAGTGGCACTTGACCATTAAGCAACATCCCCAGTCCTATTTTGTATTTTATTTAGAGACAGGTCTCACTGAGTTGCATAATGCCTCGCTTTTGCTGAGGCTGGCTTTGAACTGGCTATCCTCCTGACTCAGCCTCTTAAGCTGCTGGGATTACGAGAGTATGCCACCTTGCCTGGCCTAATTAATTGACTTTTGACAAATATTTCAAAGTAATTTAGTATAGAAAGTGTTTTAAAAAAATAGTGTAGAATAACTGGATATCAGTGTGGAAAAATAAAATTCTTATATCATAAATAGGAGATTTCACTAAAAATTAAAGAAGTAAGCCACAGACAGGCAGACAATATTCACAAAATGTATATCTACCAAGGTCTTATATTCAGAATATATAAAGAATTTCTTTGAGTTGAAAAGACACACACCCAATTTAAAATTGGTCAAGAGATTTGAACAGACATTTTACAAAGGAAAATACATGAATGACCTATTTAAATATGAAAAAAATCATCGATACAATTAGTCGTCAGGGAAATGAAGACAGGCTAAAATTAAAAAGATTGATTACAGCCAGTTATGCTGATGAAGTAAAACAACTGCACTTTTCATGCATTTCTGATGGGAAAGTAAAATGCTGTCACCTTCAAAGGAAAAAAATGTTGTAGTTTTAAATTAATTTTACAAAGTTAAACATCTATTTACTCTATCATCCTTTTTAGTATTGACAAGAGAGTAATGGAAAGAATCATACATACCCCAAAAGAATTGTTCATGTGTATTTATAGCAGCTTTATTCTTTATAGGCTATATCTGAAAACAAGCCAAATGCCCATCAACACCATAACAGCTAACAAATTGTGGTATATTCATACAATGTAATACTACTCAACAACAACAACAACAACAAAGAGAAGTATCAAATTGCTCAATAACATGGTGGAAATTGTGTTGAAGCAAAGAAGCCTAAACTAAATGGGGTGAGGGAAGCATATATAAGTGAACTTTTATGAAATTCTTAGTACAGATTAAATCTTCTATGGACTTTGAAATCAGAGCTGTTGCTGGCTGTGTTGAGGATGGAGATTTGGCTGAGATGGGGTATTAGGGAATTCTTGGGCAATGAAGAAGATGGAAATCTGTATCTTGATAGGGATAGTAGTTACATTAAATTATACATTTGTCAAAACTCACCCAAAGGCACAATTAATAATAAATGTAAACAAACATGAACTAATAACAGGAAAAATGGTCACAATAATATTCTGCCTCCTCAGCAAGTATAGCAGAAAGAAAGGGCTCATCCTACATTAGGAGGGATGGGAAGAGAGGAGAGAGGATTTCTCTGAATTTCTAAGCAAAATAGCACTAGTTCCACAAGAAATACATGGGATTTATGAGATTACTTGGCTGTTGGTCACTCCTAGTTGGCTGGAGTGGTGACACTGATTTGAGGTGCTTTGGATCAGTTGCAAGGTGACTCAGAGTTCATTTCTTTTCTTATTTACAGCTAATTTAGAAAAATGTTGTCCAGAACTAGTTTAAAGCCAAATGGTAGACTGAGCGTTGGCCTTAAACCAAGCATCATCTCTCCTATCCTGAGTTAATGTATTTGTGTCATATCCTTAACCCATCTAGACTTCAGTTGTGGAATAATATAAATTCTACCAGATGATACTTGTCAAGGATATTGCACATAGGAATAAAAATGATGGGGAAAACACCGATCATTATTTCATGCATATAAAAGTGAGTGCTCCCTTTCTCAATGAAATAAACTCTTCAAGTAACTGATTCATATTGTATATACACAGGTAATGTTTCATGGCTATTCTGGGTGGGTTTGGTAGAGTAACTGTGTACCTGTTAAAACATTCACTATATTATAATGCTTCCTCCACATTTTTTCTTAGGATTTAGAGTTGGCCTTCCCTTCCAGAGAAGACATGTTCTTCACCCAGAATGCTTTCATCAGCCTTGAACACACTATAGATGAGCTCTCCAGGAGGGTTTGATTTAGAAGGAACACTCAATGTTCACAGTCAGTATTTCCTATTTTTAGCTTCTTCCTATCAAAAACACCAAGATTCCCTGGATAAGAAGTATTGTTAAGTTTATATGGAATTAAACCAAGCCTTGAACATAAAGTTTCTTACTTGCTTGTCCCATAAGCCTCTGGGCTTTCTTACGTTAGCTTTAACTTGGCCTGGTATGCCCATGGCCACCTTCTAAGGGTGAGCACTGTTGTCTTTCTTCGATACTCCTCCTTTCTGGGGCCATGTGGTTAATTAAGCCCTGTGGAGAGTAGGGGGGCTATGTTTGATCATGTTTGAAATCACAAGTATATATCTAGCACACCATGCTAAATGTTTGTTGAATGAAAACAAAAAGTGAATACATGCAGTAAGCACATTAAATTTTTGAAGTTCATTTAGGCTTTCAGAAAAACATGAGTTTTTTTTAACTGCCACATAATGATATTGCCACATAATAATATTTACATATCTATAGGTTACAGTGTAAAGCGTTTTCCCTTTTTTTTAAGAAAAAATAGTATAATCATGTTACAAAGGAATTTCCAGTTTATACAGAGTCCTGTACATTTAAAACTATTAGTGGGTTTGTTTTTGTATTTAGGATGAATGAATTGCTGCTTGTGTGACATAACAGGAATCACCTTTTATTACCTGCCACCATGGGGCTGTGTCCAGCTGCCTTCAGCTACCCAACAGAAGGGCATTTTCACCAACAAGCTAAGGAGCTTACTATGAACACATAATGTTTATCTAGCTTTTGTAAAGAGGATTATCATATCTAATTAAGACACATTGCCTAGTATGTAGTCTTAAGTCACATTCATGCTCAGCTGAATGACCAACATGTTTGGCTACCCTAATTTTTTTTTCTCAGTAAGAATGGAATTTTGGAGTAGATAAAATGCCAACACCATCTATGGTTCACAAGTGGAACTTTCATGTAATCGGCATTTTCAACCCCACAGCCCAATTCTGAGTTGCTGGCTAGGAAGAGGGGAGCATGAGGTGGCTGGTGGAGGCCTGGGGAATGAAGACTGCCTAAACATTGCCAGGTTAGGATAGGACACACGGTTCTAGTGCTCTTCAATCACATAGATGTGCTTTCCTGATGAGATTCAGAGCTACACAGGGACTTGGTCACTGTGTCTTTTGTCACTACTGTCTTCCCCACACCCTTGCACTTTATAGGTAACAAGTAATTGTCCAATAATGTGAATTACTTGTAAAAGATGATGCACATTAAATGTAGCTTCCTTAATCTCGTCTTCCAATGCTTCCTACTCTGGCACTAAGGCCCTAAGAGTGAGTTCTCTGATATTAAAAAAAAAGTGAAATATGTAGTATTTTATCTGGATAGTTCTTGAATCATTTACTTTCCATTTATTTTGTCATTATTTAAGAGCATATTTTACCATATTACTAGATTGTCGATTTCTTACCTAGAGGAAATGTTCCTAATTTACCTTTAACTTTTCTACAGTGCCTCTGCATGTTCAGCAGTCAGTTAGGTAGCTTGTTAAATGAATGAATCATAAGGAAGCTTGTAAAACTTCAAGGGATATTACCGAGTCCTACTTATTAACAGTCAATATGTTACTGAGAAAGCAAGGAATTTTACCTCCATTTGTATCAAATCAGTCAACCTTATAGTCAATAACGACTGCTTTTCTCCCTGGCTGTGGGTAATATGGAGTTGAGGATGCCTCGTTTAAGTAGGATACACTGTAGGTAAGCATTTCCCTCTGTGAAATCCTAATTCTATTATTCAGAACTTCATTAATTGCCCTTGCCCTTCTATTAGACAAACATGCTGATTCTCACGGAGTGCCAGCAGGCAAAAGATGCTTTTAATTATATATCAATTTAGCTTTTGACTATTCAGCAAAAATATTCTGGTTATTGAAGAATCAAATTAAGCATGTGGTCCAATGGACTTTGAGTCCTTGGTATCTGGCCTATTGGTAATGCAGGTTAAAAGTTTTAGTATTTGCTACCACTCCAGGGAAGACTTTGGCAGAGAGCTCTATGAGCTTTCACTGATTGCTCAAACAACCTCATTTAGCGTAAAATTGCGCATGCCTCAATCCTAACAAAATTCATAGTGATCCATGACTTCCTTGAGTCTTTTCTAAGCAAAACACCTTACATTTGCAAATAGCAGAAAGTGGCTTATCTTTCAAATGGAGTCAGGGGGTGGGAATGGCCAGGACCCATGGATTTTGAATCATTTTTATTATTGCTATAGCAGTAAGAATGGGGTAAAAGATCAAAACATATGTAATAAGGGATGGGATTAGCAGAATTCTTTTAAATAGAACCAAAGCAAAGAAAAAGAAGCAGTGGAAAAATGGGGAAAAACCAGAATGATGGTACCACTCAAAGACCAAAGGCACAGAGGGTTTTAGGAAGAGATAGTCAATAAGGTAAAGGATTGCCAAATTAGTCCACTAAGACTTCCATAAAAAAATACCATAAACTTAGTGGTTATAAGAAACAGTCATTTTCTTCTCATGCTTCTAAAGGCAGGCAAGTCCAAGATCAAGCTACTGGTGCAGTGAAGGTCTGTGTTTTGGTTCCTAAGTGGTCCTTTTTGCTGTGTCCTCCTATTGTGGAAACAGCGAGGTGGTTCTCGGTATGTTTTTTGTTAGGACACTGATCCCATTTTTGAAGCCTCTGTCCCCATGACCTAATCATCTCTACCAGGGCCACACAATCTACCGCTATCAACTTGGAGGTAAGGGTTCAACATACGAATTTTGGGGAAGTAAGCATTCAGACTACACTGGCCACCTAGAGAATACTAAGGATAAGGACAGAGAAAATAATCAGTTTGATTTGTCAAAAGAGGGCTATTGGAGACCCTAAAGTGTGCCATTTCAGCTGGGTGGTGAGGAGAAAGTGATTGTAAAAAGGAAATAAAAAAACAAGAGGCAAAGACATGGAAGCTGTATTGACAGCCTATCCATTCTAGAAATGTGGCCATGTTCTCTGGAAATCATTTTTCACATCTGTTACCTTTCCTTTCCCATTCTATTGGTCCTGTTTGAGTCATAAAATCTTTTCTTCTGAGTCAGGGTCAAAAGATAACTTTCTGCAGATTGAGAATTTGGGCAAAGTTGACAAGTTCTTCTCTTTGACCATCTTAGCATTCTATTTCTTTATTTTGATAGTAATGGATGATGATGGGTGGCTCTGTTTGGACACTAGAACAACTTTATGGTTTCTGCATTGAATGAAATGTGATCTGAGTCCCTAAATGAGCCATTTTGTTTTAACAATACTAAAATGAGTATAAGTAAGGGTTAGGGGAAAGGTTGTGGAATCCAGTTGAGAGAGCTAAGGTTTGAGGGATGTGGTGGAGGCAGCAGAGGACAGTGGTTTATTTTAGAGCAGAGAGTATTGGTGCTGGTTAGATGGATGGCTTGTTTGTTGATACTCTCATAATACAAGAGGAAAGTCTATGATGGTGGTGGTTTTGCTCCCTTTGAGCTCCTGGGCCTATTGCCACACTGATGTAGCCATAGAAGGGTTCAGTGCAGTTTTCATAAAAACCTACTATTATGTTGCTGAAGGAAGATTGTTCAGCCTTTGCCCCTTAGGTGCTTCAAGGATACTGTAGTGGCAAGGCCCGCAGCTGGGAAGTTAGGAAGCCTGGGGTCTGGCGACCATTCTGTATTATTTGCTTTCTAACCTTCATCAAACCATCCAGCATTTCTTCATCTTAGTTTTTTCTTGTTGTTTATAAAAACAAAACAAAAATATACATTCCTTTAAAAATACATCCCTATTTCATACAGTAGTTGTATGATTAGATAAAATATGTTAAAAACACTTTGAAGGCAAAGAGAGCTTGCAAATAAAATGCAATATTATTCAAGTCACTATAAAATGGAAATGAAAGACAAGGATGACAATGGAGCGGAAGCGAGAGTGACATTCCTTCTCCTTCCATTATCCTTGTCCTCATACGGGTGGCTGTGAACCGGGTGGCTGTGAACCAGTCCCTTTTGTGGTCTCCATAATTCAGGTGAAGTGACTTTACTCTGAGGCAAGAATGGAACATGCAGAGTCCAAAGCTGGAAACTGAAGTTCTGGGATTTTGTTTGATTTGTATAATATGCCTTGCCTTTCATGGGACCTAGCATAGAATTCAGGAAGAGGAAATTGAGGGTCCTTAATACATGCATAATTTTTTAAATAATCACTACCAACTTCAGTCATCCCTTGGGACCTTAGAATTTCATTACTACTTTTTTCCTTGAAAACTTATTATCAGTAAGTGTACGTTTCAAAACGTTTTTGTGCTTAAAAAATAGGGTAGGATATTTATGGTTGAATATGAGTTTGTTTATACCTCTACTCTTTATCACAGAATTGCCTAAGTTTTATTGCTTGATGCTTAGTAATAATCACAAATTGAAAGTACATATAGATACATAATAACCCCAGTTCATGATGTTCATGATGTTTCTTTCACTTTATCCTTTTAATTTGAGGAATTTCTTCAGAATGATATTATTTGCTGCAAATAAAAATTCACCTTATTTTCAGCAATTCTTTCAATTTCAAGATAGTTATTTTTCTTTCACTAATTTCAAGGAAAACTGTAAAAAAGAGTTCTATCTTAAACTCAGGTATAATATGATTCATTTTTAAAATTATTTTTATCAGTCTAGTTGACCATATGCGTAGAAGTAGTCTGTGATGTTTGCCATATGTTAATGGTTATGTCTGGGTGATAGAATTTTAGATGACTTTTTTTGTTATTCTTTTACTATTATTTATTTCTTGAATTTTTAACACAAACTAGATATTATTTTTACAAAACCATTAAATTATTTAAAAAAACATTTTAACAGTTTATGCTCCTCCTATCATTGTATGGGAGTATAGACCTTGTTATAATATCACCATATCTTTAAAATTTTTAATTTTAACACTTTATGGCTGGAAATTATAATTTACTATTTTAGTTTATATTTCTCTAACGATTAGCTTGATTGGATATTTTTCACTATTTTTATTACCACTTCTCTCTGAAGTGATAATAATACAATCTTTTTCAACTTCATCAGTTGTGTGTGTGTATTGTGGTGTTGGTTATTAAACCCAGGGCCTTGCTCATCCCAGGAAAGTACTCTACCTCTGAGCCACATTCCCAGCCCCTTTTCAATCTTTGTCTTGTCAGCATCTGGTGTAGTCAGACTATTATTTTTTGGTTTGTCTTTTTTAAAAATTTATGTATTCTAATTAGGTATACATGAAAACAGAATGCATTTTGATTCATTGTACACAAATGGAGCAGAACTTTTTATTTCTCTGGTTGTACACGATGTAGAGTCGCACCATATGTGCAGTCATGTATGTACCTAGGGAAATGATGTGCATCTCATTCCAACATCTTTCTGCCCCCACGTCCCCTCTCCTCCCTTCCCTCCCCTTTGACCAAAGTTCTTCCCTTCTTCCTATGCCCCTCCCCCATTCTGGATCAGCATCCACTTATCAGAGAGAATATTCAGCCTTTGGTTTTTTTGGTATTGGCTTACTTTGCTTAGCATGATGTTCTCTAACTCCATCCATTTACCTGCAAATGCCATAATTTTATTCTCTTTTAATGTTGAGTAATATTCCATTGTATATATATACCACAGTTTCTTTATCCATTCATCTATTGAAGGGCATCTATGTTGGTTCCACAGTTCAGCTATTGCTAATTGAGCCGCTATAAACATTGAAGTGGCTGCGTCACTGTAGTATGCTGTTTTAAACTTCTTTGGGTATAGACCTAGGAGTGGGATAGCTGGGTCAAATGGTGGTTCCATTCCAAGTGTTTTAAGGAATCTCCATACTGCTTTCCAGATTGGTTGTACGAATTTGCAGTCCCACCAACAATGTATGAGTGTGCCTTTTCTCCCACATCCTCACCAACACCTATTGTTGTTTGTATTCTTTTTTGTTTTATTTTGGTACTGGAGTTTGAACTCAGGGGCACTCAACCACTGAGCCACATCCCCAGCCTCATTTTGTGTTTTATGTAGAGACAGGATCTTATTGAGTTGCTTAGCGCCTCGCCATTGCTGAGGCTGGCTTTGAACTCATGATTCCCTTGTCTCAGCCTCCCTAAGTGCTGGGATTACAGGCTTGTGCCACTGTGCCTGGCTGTTGTTTGTATTCTTGATAATTGCCATTCTGACTGGTGTAAGATGAAATCTTAGAGTAGTTTTGATTTGCATTTCTCTGATTGCTAGAGATGTTGAACATTTTTTCATATATTTGTTGATTGAATGTATATCTTCTTCTGAGAAGTGTCTGTTCAGCTTTTTAGCCCATTTATTGATTGGATTGTTTGTTTGTTTATTTGTTAAGTTTTTTGAGTTCTTTATATATCCTGGAGATGTTTTTCTCCATAATCATTTTAAATTAAAAATTTAATTGAAACATTGTAAATTCACATGCAATTGTATTACATAATATAGCACAATACTCTCCTTATACATTTTCCCAGTTTTCCCAATAGTAACATTTAGCAAAACTATATATAATATTAAAATTGATATATCCAGGAATCTTAATTTGGGCTGCCTCAGTTTTATTCATCCCATTTATGTGTGCACGAAAAGTTCTGCACAATTTATTTACCAGCTTAGTCAAGGTACTAAACATTTCCAACACTGTAAGGATCCCTCATGTTACCCTGTTGTAGTTCACAACCACCTGTCTCCTGCTGTCTCTGCCTCCTGAACTTCTGCAACTGCTAAAGTTTCCTTTATTTCTAAAATGCATTCTTTCAAAATGTGAAGTAAATAGAATTGTATAGTGTGTAACCTGCACATTTTGTGAAGTGAAAGAAAACTTGAACTTCATGCTGCAGAACTGTTTTTCTTTTCCTCCTCTCATACCCAAGAACAGTATCCCACCTCCTTGCCTTCAGTTTTCCCCTCTGAAGCTATTGGCTTCTAGAAACTCATTCTCATTTTGAGTGACTGTAAATTTTTCAGTATACTAAGAGCATGGAAGGGCTATAGAGAGCATTGAGCAGGAAATGAAATGAGTTCTTGTCTTAAGTGATGGGAGCAAGGAACCTCCAGAGCAACGTGGGTGGGAGGACCATTTTAATACTGTCACAATCCTGCTTGAGAGTGTTCGCCCTGAGGCATGCTGCAACAGAAGTTTAGAGTCTTCACTGGAGCTCTTCAAAATACAATTCAAATATGTGTTTATAAGAGAGAAATGAGTAAACGTGAGTATTAGGACACTGTTATTAAAGGTAGCATCTCATCTCACAAAATTAGGCTGTGCATCAAATATAAATTTTTATAATATTTTTTTCTCATTTGAGACTTTGTTTGGGAACTGACAATAGATCCCAAACAATTCCCCATTTTGCCTTCAGTTGCATCTATATTCCACCTTCGATCTACCACCATAATTGTGTTGGTGTGGGTATTTAGGAAAGGAAGAAGATTGAGTATTGATGAGATCTTATCATAATATAAAAAGAACCTATCATAATTTAGGACACTATCATAACTAAAAAACAATTCCATCCTCTTGTAGGGTTAACAGACTGATTTAAGTCACGGAGTGAAGTCAGTTAAATGTTCCTTAGAAACCATGTATACTTCTAGCAGGATTTTCTTCTGCTCTTCCTCTTCTCCCTCAGGGGTCAAGGTAGGAAAAGAGGGGTACTCAAAGAGTTCAAGCTTAGCCAGAAATTGCTACCACTTTTTAAAGCAATTGAGTAGAATACACAAATTAATAAAATTATAAATGAAAGAGGAGGCCTATGGCTTAATACACAGAAATACAAAGGGTCATATGAGATTACTTTGGAGAATTTTATGTCAACAAATTAGATAACCTAGAAAAAAATGGGTAAACTCCTAAACAAATACAATCTTCCAAGAATGAATCATGAAGAAACCGAAAATCTGAACAGACAAAAAACAGATAAGAAGGACAAATCAGTAATACAACCCCTTCCAATGAGAAAAGTCTAGGACCTCATGGCTTCACATGTAAATTATACTAAATATTTAAAGGATTGACACCAATTCATCTCAAATGCTTCCAAAATATTGAAGGACATATTTCTAAACTCATTTTATAAGGTCAGTATTATCCTGATATTCAAGTCAGACAAGGAAAAGAAAATGACATAACTCTGATAAATATAGATGCAAAAATCCTCAGCATAATACTATCAAACCCAGTTAAAGAACACAGTAGAAGGATCATTCATGATGGTCAAGTGGGACTTATCCTTAGGGTACAAGGATGGTTTAACATAATGAAAAAGAATCATATGATCATCTCAATCATGCAGAAAAAGCATTTGACAAAATCTAATATTTTTATAATTAAAACTCTCAACACATTATATATAGAAGGAATGTGTCTTGACATAATAAAGGTTATATATAACAAATCCATAGCTTACTCACTGGAAAAGGTTAACAATTTTCCCCTATAACCAGAAAGAAGACAAAGATGCCCTTCTATTCATTACAGTACTTGATATCCTAGCCAGAGCAATTAGAAAATAAGAGGTCCAGAATAGCCAAAGCAATACTTAATGAGAAAAGTGATGCAGGAGGCATCACAATACCAGATCTCAAATTATACTGCAGAGCTATAGTAACAAAAACAGCATGATATCGACACAAAAACAGACACGAAGACCAATGGAACAGAAGAGAGACACACCCACATAATAGTTACTTCATATAAGACAAAGGCGCCATAAACATCATTTGAAGTAAAGATAACCTCTTCAACAAATGGTTCTGGGAAAACTGGAAATCAATATGTAGTAGAATGAAATTGAACACCTATCTATCACCCTGCAAAAAACTCAACTCAAAGTGGATCAAAGACCTAAGCATTAGACCAGAGATCCTGTGCTTACTAAAAGAAAAAGTAGGCCCAACTCTCCATCATGTCAGCTTAGGAACAGACTTCCTCAAGAAGACTCCTAAAGCACAAGAAGTAAAATCAAGAATCAATAAATGGGATGATCTCAAACTAAAAAGCTTCTTCACTGCAAAGGAAATAATCAAGAACATGAAGAGAAAGCCCATACTTCAGATACAGCATTAATCTCCAGGCTCTACAACGAACTCAAAAAACTTAACACAAAAAACTAAACAAAACAAAACAAATAATCCAGTGAGTACATGGGCAAAGGAACTGAGCAGGCCCTTCACAGAAGAAGAAACATAAATGATCAAAAAATATATGAGAAAATGTTCAACATCTCTAGCAATTAAAGAAATGCAAATTAAAACTACACTAAGATTCTATCTCACTATAGTCAGAATGACAATTATAAAGAATATAAATAACAATAAATGTTGGTAAGGATATAAGGAAAAAGGTACTCTCATACATTGCTGGTGGGACTGAAAATTGGCACAACCACTGTGGAAAGCACTGTAGAGTTTCCTTTAAAAACTTGGAATGAAGCTACCATTTGACCTAGTTATCCCACTTCTAGGTATATACTAAAAGGACTTAAAATTAGTGTACTACAGCTATACAGACACATCAATGTTTATAGCAGGTCAATTCACAATAGGTAAGCTATGAAAACAAACTAGGTGCCCTTCAACAGATGAATGGATTAAAAAAATGTGGTATACATACACAATGAAATATTACTCAGCCATAAAGAAGAATGAAATTATGGCATTTCCTGGTAAATAGATGGAACTGGAGGCTATCATGCTAAGTGAAAAAGCCAATCCCCAAAACCAAAAAGCTGAATGTTCTCTGTGATATGTGGATGCTAACCCACAACAAGGGAGCATTGAGAGGTGAAGAATAGAAGTCCATGGATTAGACAAAGGAGAAGGAAGGAAAGAGAGGGAGGAGGGGAATAAGAAGGACAGTAAAATTAATCAGACATAACTTTCCTAGCCTTGTATTTGAATAAGCAACCAGGGTAACTCTACATCATGTACAACCAAAAGAATGGAAACCTATTTAGAATAAGTTGTACTTCACAAATGTTTAATATGTCATAACACATTCCCTGTCATGTGTAACTGAAAAGAATAAATTTTAAAAAAAGAAATAAATGTAATGGCACTTCTTGGGAGCCATCCCCCAAAAATGAATAAAAGAAAAAAGCAAACAAGCAAATAGAACCCCCCCCAAACAAAAAAACAATAACAACAACAAAAAAAGGAAGAAGATAAGTGGTCCATTTTCAAATGGCATGATCTTATACATCATATCCCTATATGGTTCATTAAGAAACTCTTAGAACTAATAAACACACTTAGGAAGGTTGCAGGATACAAATTCCACACACAAAAGTCTGTAGCACTTCCACACACTATTAAGGAATTGTACAAAGAAAAAAATCACACAGAGAAAAAAAATCACATTTACAATAAAATTTAAAAATTCTTAGGAATAATTTTAACAAGGTGAAAGATTTCAATACTAAACCATAAAATAAATATTGATGAAATAAATCAAAGAAGACACATATAAATGAAAAGGCAATCTGTGTTCATGGATCAAAATAATATTGTTAGAATTTCAGTGTTACCCAAAGTGATGTACAGATCAAATCACTACCATAATTCCAATTGCATTTTTTCACAGAATAGAAATACAATAAAAAATTTTAAAGGAACTATTAAAGACTCTAAATGTTAGAATATTAGCCAAAGGAACCTTTAGCAAAAAAAACAAAAAACAAAAAACAAAGCTGGAGACATTAAATTACCTTAATGGAGAACCCAGAAACAAGTCCATACATTTACAACTAAGTGGTTCTTGACAAATCTGCTAAAAATACACAATGGAGAAATGAGTATTTCTTCAGTAGTTTGGGGAAAACTAGAATTCTATACACAGAAGAAGGAAAATTGGACTCTTATCTTATAATACATACAAACATTCAGTCAAAATAGATTAAAGACTCAAATGGAGTACCCCAAACAGCAAAACTGCTAGAAGAAAACCTAGGGTTAAAACTTCTTGGTCCACACAATGATTATTTGGATATCATTCCAAAAGCACAAGCAAGAAAAGTAAAAATGGACAAATGGGTTTGTATCAAGCTGAAAAGCTTCTACATAGCAGAGTAAAAATGCAACCTACAGAATAAGAGAATATATTTGCAAGCCATACACCTGATAAGAGGTTATTATCTGAATTATATAAGTAACTTAGACAACTCAATAGCAAGAAAATAAATAACTTGATTAAAAAATGGACAAAGAACATGAATAGACATTTTTCAAAAGCAGACATAGAAATGGTCAACAAGAATATTACAAAATGCTTAATATCAAACAGAGAAATGCAAATTAAAATCATGATGCAATATCATATCACACCTGCTAGAATGGCTATTATCAAAAAGTCTAGGGAGGGCTGGGAATGTAGCTCAGTGGTAACGCACTCGCCTACCATGCATGCTCCCCTAGGTTTTGTCTCTGGCACACAAAGGTAAAAAATAAACAAAATGTGGTGAGTATGTGAAGAAGGAATTTCTAATACACTGTTGATAGGATATTATAGAAAACAGAATGAAGGTTTGTCAAAATTTAAGACAGAACTACCAAACTGGCATATAATCCAGCAATCCTACCTCGGGGTACATATCTAAAGGAAATGAAATTAGTATGTCAAAGAGGTATCTGCACTCCAAGTTCATTGTAACATTATTCACAATAGACAAGGTATGAAATCAACTAAAGTGTCCATTACTGAATGAATGTGTGTGTGAACACACACACACATATGCAATGGAATGCTATTCAATCTAAAATGAAGGAAATTTTGTCATTTGCAACAACATGGATAAGCCTGAAGGACATTCTATTAAATGAAATAAACCAGGCACAGAAAGACAAATACTACATAATCTCACTTATATGTAGAATCTTAAAAAAAGGAATTCATAAAAGCTGAGAGTAACATGGAACTTTCCCAGGTCTATGTGGCGGGTGGGGGAGATGTATGATGTGGGTCAAGGGGCACAAAATTTTGGTCAGGCAGGATCAACAAGTTCTGGAAATTCATTATACAACATGATCACTGTAGTTAATAATGTATGCTTGAAAATTGCTTAGAGAGTAAATCTGAATTTTTCAGCTTTATTGAGATACAACTGACAAAAATTTAATGCATACTATATACAATGTGTTTTTTTGTTATACCTACATATTGTGAAATGATTACCCCAAACCTGCTATTTAGCCTATCCAATACCTCCTGGTTGTTCTACTACTATTATTATTATTATTAGTTGTTGTTGTTGTGAGAACCTTTGAGATCTACTTTCTTAACAAATTTCAAGTATTGCATATAATACAATATTGTTGACTGTAGTCACCATGCTGTATATTAGATCCCCATGACTTATACATGTTATAACTGAACACTAGTGTACTTTGGCCAACATCTCCCCGTCTTGGTTCCCCTAGCCCCTGAAGATATTTCAAAAATTCTAATTCTGAGAGTAAATACTAAATACTCTCACCACACATAAAATAATGTTACTATATCAGGTGACATGTATGATGATTATCTTGATTGTGAGAATGATTTTACAATGCATATCAAAACATCATGCTGTACAATGTAAAGATATGCAATTATTTGTCAATTATAACTGAATGAAGTATAAAACCCCAAAACTTCAAATATAAACACCCTAAAACACCTCAAACTGCTCATGCTCAGTCCTTTCCCTATCAGTCTTTATTTATCCCATTCCTCCAAGTATTTTCTTACTCCAATGCTTTGATCTCAAATATATATTAAGAAGAAATAACTAAATGGAAAATAACATGTGTAGAGCAGCTACTGCATGAGACATTAGACTTCATTCTCCTTTGTCCATTTTCTCCAACCCATCAGCAAATCCTGTCCCTTCATCCTTCCCAGTGTCTTCAAAATCTGGCCAATTCTCTCCATCTTTTTCTCACCAGCCTGGGCCAAGACAGCACCATGTCCCTTTTAGAACACTGCTTCCCTAGGACTTCCTGCTTCCCTGGGACTCCCTGCTTCGTCTTTGTCTCTTCAGTTTAACCACAGCATGGGAACCTGTGGTCCTTTTACAACAGAAGTCAGGCCATGCCTGCCTCTGATAAGAATTTGAGGAGGCTCCCACCATGTGGAGTAAATCACAAACCCCTTATATTGGGCTTAGAAGACCTGCAAGATCTGCAGCCCTCCTATTTCTCTGACTTCAGCCAGGTAGTGTCTTCACTGTTGTTGAAAACAGCAAACACATATCTACCTCAGAACATTTACACCTGCTCTTCTCTCTGCCAGAAAGGCTGTTCCATCATGAAAGTTCATGATCATTTGGAGGCTGTTGCTAATTACCTTATATACAAATGGACACTTTGTAGCTCTTATCACCAGAGAACTACATATGTATTTATTTTCTATTTCCTCAACTTCTGCCTCCCCACTATTGTTTAATCTCAGAGGGTGTTAATATTGCTTATTCTGCACACTGCTGTGTTCTCAGCTGTTGGAAGAATGTTAGAATAGGTCTCAAACCGGCTAATTAACCTATAAATAGCTATGGAATGAATGAATGAATCTGTACAACCATAGAGAGAGGTAAATATTTTCTCCTTTTTTACAAATGAGGTCAACATTGCTTAGAAAGATATAGTACTCTGTGTACAGTCACACAATTATTAAGAGAAAGAAAAACAGACCCCCCAAAATTTTTGTAGTCTGGAAAGGAAAGAGCTGGGACAATAGTGACAGAATGGTCTTACAGATGGGGATTGGGATTGTGGCACAGTGGTAGTGTGCTCGCCTAGCATGTGTGAGGCACTGGGTTTGATCATCAGCACCACATAAAAATAAAATAAAGATATTCTGTCCACCTACAATTAAAAAAAAATTAAAAAAAAAAGAATGGTCTTATAGATATATCATGTATTATTGCCATATCTTCCCTAACATGTAGATTTATTAAAAAGGTTGTTCAGGATCAGGCAGTATCTTACCCAAGAAGGACTCTGTTTTTAATGGAATTTCAAGTTCTGCTCTGTGGCATCTTGGGGGCAGGAAACAACTATGCTCCTGGTCCTAGGACTAGGTTTTCTGCTGGCTTCCATCTGTGAATTCTGGACGAATAGATTATTATCCAAACTCACTTGAATATGAAGTCTGTTTATGTGGCATTCTAGCTCTGGATCTTCTTTCATCTAACTTTATAAAAAGATATTTGGAATAGATAAACATTTAGTAGGTACCCTTAGTGATGGGACTTCGCTTAACTGGGTGGTCTCCAGTTCCATTCATTTTCTTGCAAATGTTATAATTTCATTTTTCTTTATGGATGAAAAAATCCCATTATGTAGGAGAGGCAGTGAAATGAATCAGACATAACTTTCCCATGTTCATATATGAATACACCACAGTGGAACTCCATATCATGTATAAGATTGGGATCCTAACTAGAATTAGAATAAGATATATTCTAAGAATGTATAATATATTAAAATGTACTCTACTGGCATGTATATCTAAACAGAACAAATAAAAATATACAAATAATAATAAATGCTGGGGAGGATGTGGAGACAAAGGAACACTTACACTGTTGATGGGACCATAAATTAGTATAACCAACTATGGAAATCAGTATGGAGATTCCTCAAAAGACTAGGCATGGAACCGCCATATAGCCCAGCTATACCACTTTTTGGTATTTACCTTGAAGACTTAAAGTCATCTTACTACAGTGATACATGCATACCCATATTTATTGCAGCACAATTCATAGTTCCAAACTATGGAACTAGCCTAGGAGTCCATCAGTGGATGAATGGATAAAGAAAATGTGGTATACATACACAGTAAAGCACTCTTCTGGATATATCTGTGAGGGTGTTTCCACAGACATCTGCCAGGTGGGACAGCAAACTAAGGGGAGAAGACATACCCTGAATGTGGGCAGCACTGTCCAATAGGCTGGGGACCCCAATGGCAAAAAAGTGAAAGAAAGAGGAAGCCCACAAGTGCATGCATGCTCTATTTTGCTGCCACCGTCTATGGACATCAGACTCCAGTTTCTTCAGTCTTTCAATCTTTCAATAGGAACTCACACCAGAGACTCTCCAGGGAACTTCCAGGCTTTCAGTCTCAGACTGGAGCTGCATCATTGGTCCCTCTTGCTTTGAGGCTCTAGTTTCTTAGACTGAGCAGCTACTGGTTTCTAGGACGCTCCAGCATGCTGATGACCATTGTCGGACTATCCAGCTTCTAAATGTGAAGTCAATTATATATGTGTATATGTAAACCTAAAGTTTAATCAAATTTAATTAAATTTAATTTGATTAAACCTAAAGACTCTCCTCTGGTAGTATGGAAAGGACTACCATGTTCTCCATGACATGAACTATTTGAAGAGATATGCAAAGTAAATGAATTTGAAACTCTTAATTCATCACTTGTGAGAGACAACGGATTTAGTGGCTCTATACATTAGACTTTTGAATGATTTTGAAAAACTAAGGAGTATAATGGTGTTGATTGGTTGCTCCTACCATCACTGTACAAAGCAATAAAAGAAAAGAATGGGCTCAAGGATTCAATTTCTCAGCTCCAGATGCACATAAAAATTTAAAGCTTATATGTGTGATTTGAAGGAGAATTTTCTCTCATGTAGTCATAGGGCTGAAGTTGCCAGAAAGCCAAACATATGTCCTCATCATGCAATTGATTGAATTACAAGACAAGTTTAACTCTTAGCCTTAAAGGGTGTGTGCAAAGTAAGGGCATTGACTAGAAAAGAATTTGATCCTTTAAGTTGAGATGGAGACATGTAGGAGAACTCAAATGAAGCTGGGGACATTAGACTGCTAAATTCTGATGAGTTTATTTTGCTAGAGGAAGTAGTCTCCCAACACCCTCTTTACCACTGCTGGAGGCAATTCTACATTGCCTATGGAAATAGTAATGACTTTTCCTGATGCAGATGCTGAGCTTGACAATGCTGGTGCTCCTCAGGACCCACCCTCACCACCCACTTTGGCCTCCAGACTCATCTCAGCAGGCCCCTAGAGGTGAAGTTCACAGTGTGACCTATGAAGAGGTATGCCATTTTCCAAAAGAACTTCTTGAGTTTTCTGATTCATACAAGGAGAAGTCTGCAGAACATGTATGGGAATGGCTTTTAAGGGTGTGGAAGAAACATGAAATTAGACCCAGGCTGAAGTTTTGACCTGGATCCATTAATCAGAGATTCTGGATTTAATGTTGCAACTTGGAAAGTTAAAAAATAGGTGCTAATAGTTTATTTGATTGGTTGGCTGAAATATGGATTAAAAGATGGCCTACTGTGAATGAGCTGGAAATGCTTGATATCTGTTGACTCACTGTTGTGACAGAATTCAAAAGCTTAAGGAGATTGGAATGCAGGAGTGGATTTGTTGCCTAATACCTTCTTGTCCACACTGTGAAGCTCCAGAAGATATGCCCTTCACCAATCTGTAAGAAACAGATTTATGACGAGAGTACCAGCATCCTTGAAGAGCTCTGTCATTGCTCTTTTCTGTATGCCAGGCCTGACAGTGGGAGCTGCAGTCACTCAGTTGGGAAACTTAAAATCTGAAGCATATATATAATTGAATCCTGGAATGGCAAAGCCAATTGGCAACACTCAACCATCAGTTACAAGGTAGGCATACTTATCCTAGTGAACAGGACAGACAAAGCAATGATCAAAATGATCTGGCTTGTGTACACCTATTGAATAGATAAGATAGATGGTAAAATAGAGGTAAGCAGTTAGGGCAATGCCCCTTTCCCAAGGTTTCTTTTTTAAAATTAATTAATTAATTAATTTATTTATTTATTTATTTACCTCAAAAATTGCCTTTTAATACATGTTATCAAACATAACGGAAAAAAACAAATTTTCTGAAGCTGTACGCACTGTTCACTGAAAACATTTGCTGAGGCAAATAGAAAAAATTGTTACAATCATAATTTTTCTAACTTTGCACAAAATTATAAGCAGATTAAATTCTTCATATTAAACACCTTTATATGCACTTTCAATGAACAGTATATATATATATAATATATATATATTTATTATCAACCATCTTTACTATACCCATTCCCCTTTCTTGCCCCCCGCCTTCCCCATGTCGCGTCCAGTGTTCCTCTATTTCTCTTGTTTACCATTCCCACCTCCCTTATTCATCAGCATCCACTAATCAGAGAGACCATTCGGCATTTGGTTTTTTGGGATTGGCTTACTTCACTTAGCATAATGCTTTCCAGTTCCATCCATTTGCCTGCAAATGCCATAATTTTATTCTCTTTTATTGCTGAATAATATTCCATTGTGTGTATGTACCACAGTTTCTTTATCCATTC